>SZWC01037789.1:0-14426 GCA_023375785.1 Penium margaritaceum
AGCATGTTGTCGCTGGATGGCATGCGGCGTCAACATAGCGTGTACATTCGGATACAGCTTATTTTTTTGCGTGCTCGCTGGATATAGCGTTAATAAAGAAGCGAAAACTTCCGAAATTGGATATGGCATGATTAATGTGCGAAACGTGGATATGGCGGTAGATATCGAGAATTCTGTGGGTATATGGTCACTCCCCCGTATTTTCTGGCAGGCAGGGTTTTCTCGATGAGCCCTGCCAGACGGCCGACAACCCAAAACTCGGGCGTCGTCCGTTTTGCCTGAAAACTGGACCATACCATAATACCAATGCTGCAAACGTATTCGTGCGATCAGAAACAACTAGAAAAATAGCAGGAAAGAGTTATGGCTGCCTGAACCAAGGCAGTGCCTACGATGGTCCATGATGCCAAACAGTGCTACACAACATGAGACATGGACCCTAGGCAAAGCATGACGCTGTAGACGCAACGGTACAGTCAGATCCAGCGCCTGACGCATGCACACACCATCTGCGGTGGCAGTGACCGCCGGCCGCTCGACCGCCGAGGAGGCCTGGTGATGGAGCTGAGCACGTCGCCGGAGAGAGGAGGCTCCAACAAACTGCGAGTAGGCCTCCGCGTGCGTCAGCTTCACCGGACGACACTCTAGCAGCGTCGAATCTTGCCGTCAGTCATCTACACGCCAATGTACACAAACCGGGAGGACACAACAGAGCACAATGAGGATGCGCAAAAACCAACACTCCCCCATGACTCATTGGCGTTGTGCACATGGACGGACAGAGACACAGTCAACAGTCAGACTGCTCCAGGGCATGCAGAGACGCAGGCAGGGACAAAGAGAGCAACTCACGGACACACACACCGACCGAACTCACAGCCTTCTTGAACGAGTCACGCTTCAAGGCCTTGGTCAAGAAGTCAGCCAGCTGCCGTGCTGTCTCAACCTACACAATGTTGATGCTGTCGTCATGCAACCATGAACGTACATAGTGATACTCAATGTTGATGTGCTTTGTGCGTGTGTGATGCACGCCGTCATTGTCGGCGATGGCCATGGCACTCTCATTGTCACAATGCATTGTGATGGATACGACAGACTGACGTAACTCGGACAACAGACGACTCCATCATCTGTCACTGGAGAGAAGGGCACCTGTGCCAAAAGTGCCCAATCTGGTTACATTAGCTGCACCTCTGACTCCCATGGCCGGTTCCACGACCGCGACCATAGCCACCAGACCAACCACAACCCGTAGTAGAGGATCCACCAAGTGAGATAAATGAGTTTTGGGTCGCTGCAGAAGCAGCGGAAGTGGAGCCCTGGTGTGCATATGGCTCTCGGTGGACCAGTTGTCATGTCACGTGTCTCGCCCTTCATAAGGTCATCGTGGTTGCATAGCTCTTTGAAAACAGAGGCGAGGCCGATGAGCTCAATCTCAGCGGCCGGATGGCAATGCAGTAGGTCACGCCGGAACTCCTTGTTCTACGCGCCGAGATGGAGCAGCACCACATCCAGCTACTCAAGGATAGAGCACGAGACACCCAGACCGAGCATGCATCGAAGAATATCCATGGCTTCATCCCAAAAATCAGCAACTGGCATGCCTGGTTTAGGATAGAGATTGTGGAGGCGATCTCTTAGCGTCACTACAAGGGACATGCCCTGCTCTTCTTGACACGTGGATAGGTGACGCCAAGCATCATGCGGTCGTGCTGCACCATTGTGTGGATCAAAGGGACCCTCACCTCTGCCGCCAAAGCAAAAATGGTGTAGGACGTAGGCTTGTGGATCGGGTAAAACACGTGTTGGTGCGTTGAATGCTTGCAGTAGTATGAGGTCCATTGTTGTGACTAGAAACGGGCGGATGTACAGTTCCTCTAATCCATGTTCTGCCATCTAGGAAAAGAAAATGTCCCGCCATGCAAGGTAATCCCTCGTCCCCAACTGCGGTGGTGAGAGTTCTTTCTGGCCTAGTCCCAGCTGAGCCATGGCGACAGCGGTAGGAGTGACATTAGGAACATTGTCCACGCTACTGGTACCTCTGTTTTTTCCAGCACTGCCGACACCTCCATTTTCCCCATCTACCTCACTCGTGATGCTCGGAGGACGGTTCCTGTCGTCTTCCTAGCTACGGCTGGTGCTAGGGAGGCCCAAGGAATTCTCGACAGCAATTCACCGGGCCCACTTTGGGCCCAATTTTCTGCCAAGAGCCTGAAGCTCTATAGGAATGCCTTCGAAGACCTCATGAGATCATGCAAGAACGATCCCGTCGCCCCCCCCCCACGAACTTTTTCCACCCCTAGAGTTGTGGTTGGGCACCTTGGGGAGGTCTTTGGAGAGGCGTGGAGCCTTCCTTCGTCGGCGGTGCTCTGACCCAAGCTCCTACCACATGCACAAGGCCTTGCTAGGGCTCGCACTCTCCCTTAGGCCCAGGTCGACACCTCATAGAGCCTTCTCCGACCTGCTATAGCCCGCCAATCCTAGCTGATGTGACGTCCAAGTGGCGGCTGCCCCCTTCTTTGGCTCCTATGGTAGGTTCTCGTAAATTTAAGGCCTGAAAGAGTGCTCTAATACCAAGAGAATCCCGTTGCGAATCAAATGATACCAACGACACTTCGTTTGGTTAAGTGTGGAGCAAGCTAGCTCCAAATCCCTAAATTGATAAGGCGTTTTTGCTTTAGGTACCTGAGTAACAAGGTTATCCCTTGTTACGGGTGAGACTCGCTAGTCGAGTCTCACTCGTCGGTCGGCGAGTGGTGCTCACCAGTGCTTGACGGGGTGTGAGGGAAGACTCACCCCGTGCCCACAAAAAGGTGTCATGGCACCTGCAAAGTCACAATGTCGGCCTTCCTTGGCCAGATGTTAGAAAGCCTACAGTAGACCTACAAAACATGCAAGCGAGCACACTATGACACATGGTTCTCAAGGACGAAACAAGGTTTTCCAGTGGGGGCAGGCAAGGGTCAACGGCCGGCGGAGTGCGTGGGACAAGAGGGTGGCACTTCCACTTGATGGGCATGGAGAATTCATGTCTCCATGATCAACGTGGATCACCACCGACCTCCGAATCCTCATGCACTACACATCCAAGGACACATACACACAAATATGTATACAGGATTATCCTGGATTTGGCATCTCCCTGGCAAAAGACATTGGCATATTCAAGAAGATTCTCTAGGCCTCACTCTATCTAGTATCTGAAAACAATATAATTAGGTGAGCGGGGAGAGTGAGGGAGCTTGAGAGAGCAAGGGGTACTGCCATGGATCAAGCTCGTGACAAAATTCAAGAAGTGGCACAAAGAAGAAGGGGCGCTGGATCTGACTGTACCGTTGCTTATTCTTCATTCCTAATCAGTCACTTTCATTTTTCAGCTGCTTTCTGACACTGACAATGGCGCGCGTGTTTCTGAGTAACAGACCTAGAGCTTCCAGACTTAGACTCTAGAGCAGCAGACTAAGGGGGCAGCAGACTTAAGCAACGAGCGTGAAAGCCCACACGCTGCATCAACAACGCTGCTGCCCCAACCTGCTGCCTAGCGTTTCCTTCTTGGTATCAAAGCAAGACCGTAGCAGCAGCAGCAGAAGATTGGCGTACATGTGCCAGACAACGCCAACGGACCCCCAGATGAGCCAGTGCAGGGGAAATGCTGCCGGAATTTTTCCGACAGCATTGACCCGCCTGCTGGCGGCGTCAGATTTTTTCCCTCGGCTATTGGGCCAGGGGAAATGATGTCGGATTATTCCGACAGTACTGACCCCCACGCGTGATGCGAGGAGGTCAGTGGCAGGTCGCGTCCGACACCTGCGGGTGACAACGCACGCGGCAACGTCACATAGGTGCAGTGACTCGCACCAGCGAGCAGCAGCAGCAGCCTGCACTAGCAGCAGCAGCAGCCTGTACTAGCAGCAGCGGCAGGCAACAGCAGCGAGCACTGGCAGCAGCATCCAACAATAGCTGCGTGCAGCAGCAATAGCCGGCAGCAACAGCAGCTCGTAGCAGCTCGCAGCAACAGTAGCCCGCAACAGCAAGCAACAGCAGTGGCCAGCAGTAGCAGCTTGTAGTAGGAATAGTAGCGGTAGTGAGCAGCAGCAGCAGTAGGGAGCAGCAGGATTAGCAGGCTGTAGCAGCCGTAGCAGTAGCAGCCGGCTACAAAAGTAGCAGCAGGCAGCAGCAGCAGAAACAGCGAGCAGCAGTCGGCAGCAGCCAGTAGCGGCTGCTCCTGCTCACAGCCAGTAGCGGCTGCTGCTCCTCGTAGCCCACAGCTCACCGCGAGCGATGGGCTGCAGGCAGCGAGCTCGCTGCTCGCAGCGAGTAGCGGACTTCTGGCAGCGAGCAACAAGCTGGCTACTCGTAGCCCGCTGCCTACAGCGAGCAGTGAAGCTAGCTGTGACTGACGAAAGAGAAAAAAAAAGAGAGGAAGAAAAACATCCCCCATCCCACCAGCACCTTTGCTATGGCTGCAACAGCTGCCATGGCTACCCAGCACCCACAACAACCGCAACAATACACAGCAGCAGCAGCAACAGTTGCTGCTACAACAGCAGCCACAGAAGTAGCAGCAGCAGCAACAGCAACCGCAGTAGCAGTAACAGCAGCAGCAACAGAATCAACAGCACGAGCAGCAGCAGCAGCAGTAGCAGTAGTAGCACCAGCATCAGCAGCAGCAGCAGGTGCAGCAGTGGCCCCAACAACGGTCGCTGCTGACGACATCATCTTGCCACTGACGTCACTAGTGACATCACTGCTGACATCATAAAAGAAAGGGGAGAAGAGGGGAGGGGAGAAAACTCTACAGCATCAATTCTGCCGATAACGCGACGGCCGTTGTTGATGATAGCCGTCCTAGGCTGACGTCACTGGTGACATCAGCAGCACACACAAAAAAAACAAATAAATGGGGCATCATGGCTAACAGCCTTAGTGGGGAGGGGTCCTCCTCTGTTGGGGGGACCCCCAGCCCCCCTTTCTTGCAGTAGCTGCACGAGCAGCAGCAGCAGCAGTAGAAATAGCAGAAAAAGCAGCAGCAGCAGCAATAGCAACAGTAGCAGCAGTAGTAGCAGCAATAGCAGTAGCAGCAGCAGCCCACTGGGGTTGTCACCGACACCTCCGACCCCCTGACTTCCATTCAGCAACAGCTCGCCGCCCTGACACAGCAGCTTGGAGCACTGCAACCATTGGCCTCACAGACTGCCGCCAGTACCCCACCGCCGTTCATTCCTCTTGGGCACGTCAGCCCCACTGTGTCCGCTACCACACATTACCTAGCGTAGCAACAGACTCAGCACTAGCGACAGACAGTGACCTCCGTCATTGGCCCCACTCTGGGCGCCGGCCGCAGGAAAAAGGACTTTGAGACGCTATCCCCGCCGCTTCAGGCCGGCGAGCAGTTCCGGAGCTGGGAGCTTAGCTTTCACATCTGGGCGCAAGGTAAGGGCCTATGGGCATACTACACCCTCGCGTACGACTCCACCCAGGCCGACCAGCTGTATGACGTCGGTCACGAAGTACACGCCCTCGTCCCCGTCGCTCCTCCGGCTTCCAGCCTAGCCCTACAGCCCTTTCTCGACGACTTCACCGCTGGCGGCACCCCAGACCCTACAGTCGCGTGGCACGTCCTCACTCGTCCCCATCGCCTGTCAAGCGAGGTTGAGACCAGCCGTCTTCTGTGGGAGTTCAACTCCCTACACATGGGGGAGACCGATACAGTCACCACTTACTGGCAACGGGCTAAGGACATCCTCTGTCGCCTAGGCACCTCTACTCAACCCCCACAGGCCGCACACCTCACCATCAAGCCTGGTGCCACCGAAGCGTACACGGACTTCTTCGTGCACTACTCCAAAGATCTCCTCTCCACCATGGCGGCCCAGGACACCCTCATGCCCTGGGCATACAAGGTCT
This sequence comes from Penium margaritaceum, assembly GCA_023375785.1. Taxonomy (NCBI): domain Eukaryota; kingdom Viridiplantae; phylum Streptophyta; class Zygnematophyceae; order Desmidiales; family Peniaceae; genus Penium; species Penium margaritaceum. The sequence goes on from SZWC01037789.1 coordinate 5,911, forward strand.
TCCTCAAGATGAAGGAAGCTCGTCTGGAGTCCCGCCTCCAGCGTACAGAGGCCCTCGCCTCCCCTGTCGTCGCTTTAGTGGTCGTCGCTTCCCCCGCAGCAACTACCTCCACCAGCTCCTCATCATTGGGGAAGAAGAATAAACGGAGCAAGAAGGGCAAGCGTCAACAGTAGCAGCAGCAATAGTCGATTGGGTCCTGCGAGGGTGGCTCGGTCTGCCACAACTGTGGCCAGCCAGGGTACGGATGGTACACATGCCCGTTACCGACTGACGAGGCGCGCGTCATCGCCACCATGCGTCGCCAGCGGGAGCGTCGTCTGGCCTCTGCCGCCATAGCTGTTGCCGCCCCTGACGCCTCAACCCCGTCCAGCACCTCCACTTATTCGACTGCAACACCGGTCCCTATACGCCAGCTCCACAGTAGCATCGTCCGCAGCCGTCGGCGACTCCGTTCCCTTCACCGGGGCAGTCCTCCTTCTATCCGAGCTCAGACGCCATCACTCCACACTCAATCTACAGTCCCTGGTCATTCATGCGTGAGTGAAAGCTGGAGTAGTTCATTACACTTCAGCTCGGCCTGCCTCGCCATCCCCCCCAGGGAAGTGCGAGTTGCATCACCTCCTGCTCGTCCCCCTTGCCCTATATGACTGAGATTGAGCTGCGATCGTGTCCTGCTTTCTCTTCTGTCTCGCCGCCTTCCGTGATCTCCTCAACACCCCTTCGTGATGACATCGCGTGACTTGATGATTGGCAGTCTTGGTTTGCGTCCCTTCCACCGCGTCCGCGTCTCTCGCTTGCTGCCATGTGACTGTCAGTGATCTGGCGACACCGGTCCAAGACCCTACCGCGACCTGGGTCATCGACTCCGGAGCCACGCATCACATGACGGCCTCTCGCGAGGCCTTCAGTATGCTTGGTCCTGTTGGCGATGTATCCGGTGTCCAGACGGGTTCCGGACAGGTGTTACTTGTTCGCGGTGTCGACGTCGTTCGTTTCCGTGGTCCTGCCGGTGATGTCTTCGTGACCGATGTCCTCTTCGTCCAAGGTCTTGAGCCTAGCCTCTTGTCCGTTATTGCCCTTGACTGCATGAGCATGGATGTTGTGCATTCGTGTGGTGTTGACACAATGTCATTGCGTCGGTCTGGTCTTGTCGTTCTTCACGCCACTGCCCGTGGAAACCTGTGGCATGTCCCCCGCATGTCCTCCTCTCCTTCCGTCCCCTCCCCGTCGGCCGCCACAAGCCATGTGTTCTTTACCAGTACGCCCTCTCCACAATACACTTGCCTCTTGCATTGCCGCCTTTGCCACTTCGACTCTGTTGCCATCGATAGCATGCTCTGCACAGCCGGCCAAGGGCCTCGACCTAGACACTTTCCCTTGGTCATGCCCCACTGAGTGCATTGATTGTGCTCAGGACAAGATGCACCGGTCCATGTATCCTGAGTCTTCCTCCTGTGCGTCCGCCCCTGTAGATCTGGTCCATTCCAATGTCATGGGTCCCCTCCCGACCGAGTCTGTCGGTGAGCGTGGCCAATATGTCCTCACCCTCACTGCCAATTACTCTCGCTACCGCTGGATCTTCTGCCTTCGGCAGAAGAGCGATGTCACCCATACCATTGAGGACTGGCTTGCCGTTGCGGAGTACGAGTGTGGTCAATCTCTTTGTCGCTTTCACTTCGATTGCAGTGGTGAGTACATGGGTGAGACCACGACGTTTCTCGCTTCCCACGGTATCCACCACGGGATGTCAGCGCCCTACACAGCCGCTTAGAACGGCGTCTCCAAGCGGTGGAACCGCATTATGGCCGATGCCGTCCGCACCATGCGGGTTGAGTCGGGTCTCTGTGATGGCTTCTACTTCGAAGCCATGGCTTACATGACATGGGTCTGGAATCGGATTCCCCACGGGCCTCTTCCCCGCCATTCCATGCTATACCAACACTGGTATGGTCGGCACGCAGACCTCCGCCCGGCTTGCGTCTGGGGCTATGTAGCCATTGTGTGACTGCCCGTCCCACAGCAGGGTAGCAAGCTTGTCCCCCGCGAACGTCCTTGTACCTTTCTTGGTGTCTCTCGTCAGTCCAAGGCCTGGCGCTTCTGGAACCCGTCCCGACACTGCATCGTCGAGTCCCGTGATGCCCTCTTCTTTGAGGAGCTATTTCCACGCGGTCTTATTCGCTCCGGCTCGTCTGTATCCCTCTCGTTGCGTGGAGGAGTGGTGATTCCATCCTCTATCCTTCCGCTTCCAAGGGACATAGCACATAGTCCCTCTGAGCCGGTAGCCCGAGACGCGTCCGCTCGCCCCTCCGGGCCAGCAGCCGCAGTCGCGTCCGCTGGCCCCTCCGGGCCAGCAGCCCCAGTCACGCCCGCTGGCCCCTCCGAGCCAGCAGCCCCAGTCGCGCCCGCTGGCCCCTCCGAGCCTGTAGCCTCGGTCGCGTCCACTGGTCCCTCCATGCCAGCAGCCCCGTCCGCCTCCGTTAGCCCGTCGGACTCGGTGCCATCTCCTGCCCTACCACGCTACATGTGTGGCCCAGGCGGCAGCCTCCGACCCAGGCCGTCAGTGAGCGCGCAGACCGCTGCACCGCGCCTTGGTCCCTTGTCTCTCCACGTGTCTCCTCCACTCCTACAGTCGTGAGTGGGGATCCTGGCACCAAGGCCCTCAGCCTGACCACTTCGGCCATCATTGCAGACCATCACCCGGGCTCTGCACTGGGCTACGCCATGCTCCATCATGAGCATCGGCATGCCATTATGGCTCCACTCGTGTGCATCCCACCTAGAGCTGGAGATGCACACGCTCTCTCAATCCGCTCCATAGCACGCCCGGAGGACCCAGCCATCCTACGCGAGGCTCGAGCCTCTCCTGAGGCCGCACATTGGGATGCTCCGTGCACCGACGAGATTGCTGCTATCCGGGAGCACAACGTGTATGACCTCGTCGACCTCCCTTCAGGTCAGAAGTCCATCAGTGCTAACTGGGTCTTCCAACGCAAATGGAAGCCGGACGGGTCTTTGGACAAGTACAATGCCTGTCTCATAGCCAAGGGGTTTGTTGAGGTCCCCGGGGTTGACTACGACCAGATTTTTGCCCCAGTTGGTCGGTTCTCCACTAGCCGGGCGCTCTTAAGCCGGGTTGCACAGCATGAGTGGGAATTGCATCAGATGGACGAAAGCAACGCCTTCCTCCATGACTCGCTCGAGGGTGAGGAGCTGTACATGGTGCAGCCCCCAGGCTTCGAGGACGGCACTGGGAGAGTCTGGCGGCTGCGGAAGGCCCTCTATGGTCTGAAGCAGTTGCCTCGGTGCTGGAACCAGGAGATTAGCATCACGATCCTCCGCGGTGGCCTCATGCGCAGCACCGCTCACCTCGCTCTGTTTTTCAGCCCGCGAGGCCAGCCCTTCGCCACTACTCTGGACTATGTCAACGATCTAGTCATTGCGTCGCCAGACATGGCTGCCATCCAGTGTGTCAAGGACCTGCTGCACACCGCCTACCAGATGATGGATCTCACGTCTACCCGAGTCTTCCTGGGCATAGAGCTCGAGCATGATCGCTCCCAGGGTATCCTACTCGTCCACTAGGATGCCTATGTGTAGACCTTGTCCACTCGGTTCGCCGAGGACCTGCCCCTCGTGCTGAGCGCATCTTCACCCATGTAACGTGATGGTCAGGTGAAGCTCAAGAGTTCTTACCCAGCCGTTGTCGGGGAGCCAGTTGACGTGACCACGTATTTTCGAGTCATCGGGTCTCTGATGTTCCCGGTGACGCCGACGCGCCTAGACATCGCATTCTCTGTCAACCTCCTGGCTCAGTTTTCTCAGGAGTCGCGTCACCTCCACTTTGAGGTCGCGATCAGAGTACTGCGCTATGTCGTCTCGACTCCTCTTCGAGGTCTTATGTTTTGCCGCCAGCTGTCTGTGGTCGCGGTGGGCTACACCGACAGTGACTGGGCCGGCAGTCCGGACGGTAAGAGACGTACAAGTTGGATCTTTCTCATCAGCGGCACGGCTGTGTCCTAGCGGAGTGGCAAGCAAGGGTGTATTGCACGCAGTACTGTTGAGGCTGAGTATGTGGCCCTTGGCTCAGGCGCGTGTAAGAGTACACCAGCAACAGAGGCATACACAGCAGCAGCAGAGGCAGGTACAACAAAAGCATCGGCAGCTACGGCAGTTTCCAGAAATGCAGCACCTTGGTGGACATGGGTCCCATGGGCTGCACCCCTATCACCCTGTAGCGGATGCCACCTTTGGACTGCCTCCTCAGTATCAGCTTCAGCCGCAGCCATTGCAGCAGATGCTCCCACCGCCTGGACTCTATGGAATGCCTTTGCACTATGTGTCACCGTTTGCAACGAATCCCATGCCAGCTCATGTGTGGGTCCAGTGCGTGTCTGACGACATGGCAACTGTGCACACTACTAACATGCAGGAGGCTACTCCCACCACCTTCCCTCCACAGACCACTACAGCCTACTAGCCAGGTCCGCGCCTTGGACACACGAACATCACCACATCGCACATCTTTCCCATACACGAGTGGTTGTTTGATAGTACAGAGTCACATCACATGTCACCTCATCGTCAGCTGTTTGTGTCTTTGTATGCAACATGATGTGGAGGGTGTGCGGATGGAGTCAGGAGAGGTGTTGAGGGTTGAAGGCATTTGGACTGTTGCATTGCAACCCTTGGGAGGGGTCATGTGGTTGATTTGGGCGTTGTACGTCCCTCAGCTGAAGGTAAACCTGTTTTCAGGGGGGCAGTTGGATCGCCAATTGGGCATGTCAACGCTGACGCAAGAAAAAAAATGCATGGTGTTTGATGCGCACGGTGCACTGCTGGCTGATGGCCCCTTACATGCCAACATGTTGTACCGCCTAACCCTGTTCCCTGCATTGTCCTCCAACCATGCACAGACCCACATCATGACCAAAACAGGCCCAAGACACACTGAGCTCATCCACCGAAGACTGGCTCACATCAACACTGAACTGGTCACTGATCTGTTGAAACACCAACCAGCACATGGACTGAGTCCTGACGACTGTCCTCACGGCCTAAAAGCATCTTTTTTTTTTCTGAATTGTCACAAAGGAAAGACTCATCAACAGAGCTTTCCTTTATCTCAGCATGTCAGTGAGGCACCTCTTGAGTTGGTGCATGCCAACTTGACTGGACCCATGCCGGTCCCCTCAGTCCAGTACGTGTCGCTGTATGTCTTGACACTGACAGACGACTACAGTTGTTCCCACTGTGCTCTCATGCTCAAAACCAAAGCGGATGCACAACGGGCAATCATGGAATGGATTCCCCTTGCTGAGTGACAGACTGGGTACTCTTTGTGCATCTTTCGTACAGACAGGGATAGAGAATTCGTAGGCCCATTCGCAACAGACCTGAATACCAGAAGCATTTTCCATCAAACTAGTGCACCCTACACACCTTAACAAAACGGGGTGGCCGAGAGATGGCACATAACGTTAGGCGATGCTCTGCGCACCCTACTGGCTAAGTATGGTCTGACATTTGGATTCTGGGAGGAAGCTGTCAAGTACATTACCTGGGTATGGAACAGGATACCTCAAGGGCCACTACTTAGGACCATTACTCCCTAGGAGAGATGGTTCAAGCAGAAGGCAGATTTACGCCCTGCACGGGCGTGGGGCACAATGGTTTGTGTGTGGTTTGCTGACCCACAACGCAACCACAAGTTGAATCCAAGGTGTAGATGGTGTGTCTTTGTCAGATTCTCTGATACCTCAAAGGCATGGAGGTTTTGGGACCCCTTATAACATGTGTTTGTTGAGAGTCGAGAAGCGTCCTTCCCAGAACACGTCATACAAGGCGTTCAAGGGACAGAAGCTTGCACCGGTGCTTACCAGAGTCCCAGAATAGTACTCTGAGTAAGACAGTGTACCCATTTTTATTCCCACCACACAACCAAAGGTTACACCACTGTCCAGAGAGCACAAGGTCACGGGCCAGGTCACACCGGTCCCTACCGACTTACTCACACCCGCTGATCTTGCAAGCACCAGTGCAGACTCCTCAGGGTTCTCACCTGGCCTAATCCTTGCACAAAAAAATCGTTCTCAGCCTGATCCGGTCCATCACTCACAATGGAAAGTGGCTATGGTGGATTAGAGAAAGTTCTACCACACAGCATATCCCACAGAGCATGTGGCTATCTACCCAGAGCTTCTCACCATCAAAGAGGCGGTGCTCTGATGCAACAAAGTGGGAAAAGGCTATGGTCAACGAGCTGAACGCTCTTCTTCAACATGAATTCTACCAACTGGTGCCTCTCCCCCTCGGACGTAAAGCCATTGACCTAAACTGGGTGTTCAAAGTCAAAATGAATGTACAGAACTTGCTTGAGAAGTATAAGGCTCGATTGGTGGCCAAGGGTTTCTACCAGATACCGGGGCCAGACTTTACGGATACTTACGTACTAGCGGGCAATGACGCGTCAAGTCACGTGCTGCTAGGGGTTGCAGCACACAAGGGCTGGGAAATACACCAAATGGATTTCAAGAATGCTTTTCTGAATGGACCACTGGAAGAGGAGATTTATGTGAAACAAACCACGAGGGTTGACAGACGAGACGCATAGGGTCTGGCTTCTTCTAAAGGTACTGTACGGACTGAAACAGGTGCCACAGTGCTGGAACAAGGAAATCAGCCGAACACTGGAACTTGGAGGGCTTTTGCAAAGTCTTTCTGACCCCTCCCTGTTCATCCGCTTCGTGAACGGCATTCCAGTTTCCCTTCTGGTGTATGTGGATGAAGTACTCATTCTTTTGCCCTATCTTCCTCTTTTCCAAGAGACAAAAGCATTTCTTACTGTACACTGCCGCATGACTGACCTAGGAGAGGCACACAACTTCCTAGGCATGACCATCATGCGCAATAGAGCTGTGCGCAAAATTACATTACACCAAGGACGGTTCATAGCACATCTGACAGAATGGTTATCTCACCTTGGGCAACATCTCCTTACACAACATTCACCGATAATTCCAGAAATGTATGGACACCTCCTTGACCCTCACACCACTGACTACGGATTTGACACAAATACGACACTGTATAGACATATCACTGGCAGCCTCACATACCTTTCCTCCACCACCCGACCGGATAGTGCCTGGTGCAGGGAACACTCACGCCCAATTCAGCCAGCAACCATGCAGTGCACATCAGAAGGCTTCGCTAGAACTTCTGTGTCATGTGTTTGACACTGCATCCATTGGCCTTTTCTTCTCCCTTGGAAATTGTCCCTTGCTCGATGGGTATTGTGACAGTGATTATGTACGTGACAGAAATGCATGGAGTTGGGGAAAGGGGTATGTCTTTTGTCCATGGGACACCAGTGTGTCATGGCGCAGTGCCAAACAGTCATGTGTCCCACGCAGTGGGACTGAAGCAGAACATACGGCCTTGGGAGAAGTTTCATGCAAAGCAAATTAGCTGTGTCAGTTGTTGGAGGAGCTGGGCATGATTGGGGGGTTGTGGCACTATACAGTGACAGCTCTGCTGCACGTCACATCACGGAAAACAACAGCATACTGCACCCACACACCAAGCACATAGGGGTTGAACATCACTTTGTCTTAGAAGGAATGGAAGCAGGTGTTGTCCAAGTGTGTGAGGTGCCTGGAACTGAGAAACTTGCAGATTTTTTCACTAAGGCAATTCCATCCTCCTCCCTTTACTCTCAGCTCCATCTTCTCGGTTGCATGCATGCAACATCCTCGGCCAAGGGGACGTGATAACCCTCTTCATATATGTTTGCGTATGTGTCCTCTGTTGTGCAGTGCATGAGCATTCGGCGGTCAGTTGTGATGCACATTGATCACAGAGACATGCATTCGCCATGCCCATCAAGTGGCGGCGCCACCCTCTTGTCTTACGCACTCCGCTGCCGTCGACTCTTGCCTTTCCCCAGTGGAAAACCTACTTTTTTCCTTGAGAACAATGTGTCATAGTGTGCTCGTTGTGATGCGAGACCTAGATGAGACCATGAATTGCATGTTTTGTAGGTATACTGTAGGATTTCTAATATCTAGCCTAGGAAGGCCGACATCATGACTTTGCAGGTGCCATCACACTTTTTTGTGGACACAGGGCGAGTTTGCCCTCGCACCCTGTGGAGGACCGGCGAGCGCCGCTCGGTGGCGGACGGGTGAGACTCGACTAGCGAGTCTCACCCGTAACAAGGGGTAACCTTGTTACTCAGGCACGTGTAGCAAAAACGGCTTGTCGCCCCAGGGTTTTGGAGCTAGCTTGCTCCACACTGAACCAAACGAAGTATCGTTGGTCTCATTTGATCCACTACTGGCTTGTGCCCACAACAATTGCCTTCGTCTTCCACCTCCAAGCTGGCCATCCTCCTTTACACAACATAAGCAGCAGTAGTAGCAAGCAGGCGGCTGGAACTCTTGGCCACCTTGTCAATGTGCAACAAAAGATTTGGCTCTCATGGGAGAGGGCATGGGGGGGGGGGGGGGGGGGGGGGG
>SZWC01037790.1:0-12298 GCA_023375785.1 Penium margaritaceum
TAGATATAGATATAGATATAGATATAGATATAGATATAGATATAGATATAGATATAGATATAGATATAGATATAGATACAGATATAGATATAGATATAGATATAGATATTGATATTGATATTGATATAGATATAGATATAGATGTCGATATAGATATAGATTTAGATAATGATATCTATAAAGATATAGATATAGATAGAGATATAGATCTGGATATAGATATAGTTACATATATAGATACATATATAGATATATATAGCTATATATTGATTTCAATATGGTTATAGATTTGTGAAACTATTGACTACTTTGCATGGATATAGGTTTTGGTTAGGGCATGCATTAGACTAATATCAATATAATTCAATATAGTTTTTATGATTTTGTATTCTCTAATAATATGTTATTTTATGTGTTTATTTTTTTAGTGGAATGTGTGTTTCTATGTGTATTTGAATTTTTATGTGTAATTTTATTTTTCCGTGTATGTGTTTTGTTTTTGTTATGAGTATCTGAATGTGTATGCATGTTTATGTGCATGTGTGTGTATATTTGTGTCTGTTTTTTAAGTTGTATGTGCATGTGTGTTTAAATTTGAAGTCTTATGGGAAATTTGCATAAGGATATAATAAGAAATGGATTCACCTAAAATGAAACCAATGGTATTGGTTTATGTATTGGTTTTACAGTATTTACACTTTTCTATAGAATTTGTACCGTTGGTTGTATTTAGAAAATATGTAATCACTAATGTTTTTTCCTGTTCACATGTTTTACATTTTTTGTTTTTTAGGTTCAGTAGAAAGAAAGAACATACTTTGACGATAAATCTGACCAATATTTCTACACACTATGTTTAACTGAAGTAGTTATCATGTGATCATAACTATTTCATATATAAGTATGTGTCGCAACAAAACCTTGTGAGAGTTATCTTAATAAAATAGGTTTCGCAAAAATGTATGTTCCACGTTCACGCACCTTCTCATTTTATGGGAACCCAATTGTTTCGAAATCCCTCCCCTTTAATGGTGACCTTTTTCTGTCTAACTGTTCACGATTTGGTCCACCTGTTCACAATTTGGTTATAACGTATTGTATTGTGTCCGTCGTTTTCGTTACCTTTTTTTCCCTATGTCGTCGATTGTCTTTACGCCCCTGTTTGTTTCTTTTGGCTATGGATACGTTCGTTGTGTTCTTTTGAATCGATCTCGGTTGATCGATCATCTTGGTTAGGACTCGCTTCGTTCATCATGCATTTACTGGATAGCGCTCGCAATCTTCGATGTGGATTTCGCGTTTGTTTTTTCTAACGAGCGCGACCGTTCTAGTCGCTCGTGCATGGGCTGTCGAGCATGGAAATACGATCGTGGCTGATATCGTGCTGGCGTACTGCTATTGCATACGGTTCAAGGACTCCTCCTGGCTATCCGAAGTTGTGTAAATGGCACCTTGGATTTATTTCTATTTTCTGCTTAACATTGCCTCTCACCGTACCTGGAAAGATTCTTCAACTTGTTTAGCACACCGAGTTCCTAGACGGCAGGACCCCCTTTCCGATATTGTAGCGAGCAATGACTTGAAAGAGTAGTTTGACCTTCAAACATAGTTGTTTTGAGTGGTTTGAGTTAACTAATTAGCATCAACCATTTTCTTATTGACACTTGTACAGGACAGACCAATCCGCTGGTGACAAACCACGAACGCATTCCTTATAACGGCAGGAATGTCTCGACCGGCACAACAACTGGCTTTCGGGAATCGTGGGCGTCACTGGCGGGCGACCGCGTTGATCGCCGACCAATGGCGGGCTCCGGTGCTGATGGATATCAAAATGTGGTTCCCCGGGTTGGGTCAGAGGGTAAACCCGGGCACCCTAGTCAATTTGACCCTTTTTTTTCTCAAGTTTTCTTACTGGGCTGTTATGTGCGACGCCTTAGCCGACTCGACAATGTATGTGCGACGCCAAGATCGTGTGAATCCTTGTTTTGGCAGTTACGTTCCGCCAAGGCTATGCTGGGCGGTTGCATACAGTCGCGTTCTATGGAATAGGTTTGACCGCAAACTATTTTTCACTACTCGGTAACATGTTCTAAAATCTTTGCGCGGATGCATTTGTCTATCTTTCTTTTCATGCGACGGTCAAATGGTCCAAGATTTTTCGCTCATCCTTAGGCAGGTTTCCCGCCTTCGCGTCTTCCCTCATACATGCCTTTATTGTTTTTTTGAGGTTGTACATCCACCTGATATGTATGTACGTGTAAACGGAGCCCCATGCATGTGACTTGGTGGTCGTGGTCGTTGTCGCGTGCGCTCCTGCATCGCTGACCAACACAGACGGTGGAAGGCCGACCGGACCTAAGCACCCCATACAGGGTTTCAGTAAATGGACCAGCGATCGTTTTCTTTTATTTCTGATGTACGTGAGACTGCTTGGTCGGATTAGGCGGACGACAACATTTGTGCAGCCACATTTCGAAGAACATGTAAACTATGGATGAACCCGGCCATGTCTGTGAACACCCCATGCTGACAATATGTGACGGCGAAATTCATTCTTCTGTGCCATGTAATTATTCTTCCACACAATGCTCAGTTGGGATATTTTGTATTACTCATACATACAGCAAAATTGTGGAAATTCACCGTACACATTGAACACTTTGTATACATTACACAATGTATTGTGCACATTGTACACATTATACATTGTGTACATTGTACACATTATACATTGTGTACATTGTACACATTGTACACATTGTACAATTTCATTGTACAAATGTCATTGTACAATGTTATTGTAGAAATTTCATTGTATAATGTCTTTGTACAAATGTCATTGTACACATTGTACACGTTGTACAATGTCATTCTAGAATGTACACATTGTCCAATGTCATTGTACAATGTCATTGTACAAATGAAATATTGCACGTAGTACACACCCCACATTGTACACATTGTATAACTTGTATACATTGTATACATTACACATTGTTTACATTACAAATTCTATGCATTGTATACATTGTTGACATCATTCAAATTCTACACATTGTATACATTATTAACAGTATACATTATACACATTGTACACTATGTACATCTTGTGCAAATTGTACACACTACACATATTACACATTGTACACATTGTACACTTGTACACATTGTTTTCATTTTACACATTGTACTCATTGTACGATGTCATTGTAAAAATGTCGTTGTACACATTGTACACATTGTAGAATGACATTGTACAACGTACACATTGTACAAGCTCATTGTACAAAGTCAGTGTACAATGTACACATTCTACAATGCTATTATACAATGTCAATGTACAATGACATTGTACAATGTACACATTGTACAAATGACATTGTACACATTGTACAATGTCATTGTACTCATTGTACACATTGTATACATTGTACATATTGTACACTTTGTACAATGTATACAGTGTGAAATGTGTACTATGTGCAATGTATACATTGTATACAATGTATACAATGTATACTTTGTATACAATGTATAATATACACATGGCACACATTGGTCACATTGTACACAGTGTACACATTATACACATAATACATTGTACTCATTGTACACAGTCGTCACATTGTACACATTCTACACAAAATACACTTAATGAACTGTACACATTGTGTACATTGTATACATACATGACATTATACAAATATTACAAAACTACACATTGTAATTTTATACATTGTACTCATTGTACACATTGCACGTTGTCATTACTGCACATTGTACACATTGCACACATTGTATACATTGTACACATTGTACACATTGTTCACATTGTACACATTGTACACATTGTACACATTGTACACATTGTACACATTGTACACATCTTACACTATATGGTGCAGGGCTTGGGGTTTCAAGTGCTGCTCACTCCACATCCTAGTGCATTATAAAAAGTACGATGTTACACGGCATTATACACTCTACAGTCAACACTGTCTTACACCATGGATACTCCAAGTCCTAACCCCCCAGCGCCTGCCTTTTTTTTCCCATTTCTTCTCGGTGCAGCTGCATTGTGGGTCCTGGAGTATTACATAAAGTATGGGTGCTCCCAATGTCAGGCAGCGCGTCGTGCATACTTTTACAAGCAGGCATACAACAAAGGTTATGCTGCAGGGAAACGCAAAGGACTGAAGGAAGCCAAGAAGGCCGACAACAATGGGAGGAAGAAGCTTGGCATTTGGGGCCTCCTAAGTAGGAAGTGACCATCTTACTGCTGCCCCTACTTAGTGATGGACTAACGCTTTCAGTTCTGCAGCGTTTTGTACTTATGAAATGTGGAATGTAGTAGTGCTTATTTAACTTTCCAGTGATAATGCATGTTGGGCGTTCATGCTTACTTCAGTGCAAATAATGCTTAGAATGCTGATGTCCACTATTCACAACATGAATTTTTCAGCTTTACCTACTCCACACCCCCCATGTCCATACCAAACATAAGTCTCTTCCAACCTTGCCATTCCCCCCCCCTCCCCCGCAACCCTCACTCCCCTTCCTCCAAATCACTTGACACCTCGTGTACGTATGCTGGAGGTGCTTGGTCCGCGCCTGCCGCTCGGTTGGCTTCAGCAGCATCATGGCCAGCAGCTGCTGCTTTTGTTGTTGCCGCTGCTGCGCGCGCTGCCCGCACAGTTGCTGCTGCCTCTGCTGGCGTAAGCGCACGCGGGTTCGGCCAGAAGCGCTGTGTGTGCCCCCGGTAGCCGCATGCTGTGCACAGCCGATTGGCGCGCTCTTGGCGCCAGCGTTCACGCCGTGCGCTGTGCGGCCGGCCTCGTCCCCGCCGGATGCCCGGCGTGTTCCAGCCTTCCAGCGCGTACTGAAGTGTGCGGACGTTGAAGCCCGGTAGAGAGGCGCTGTACATGCGTTGCCATGCAGCCTTTGACAGAGCTGGGTTCACGTAGTCCTCCGGGTTGTGGCTGGAAGCGAGGAGCACGGCGCAAGCATGTATGCAAGGTACTCCGAACTCCTGAAAGCTCCCACAGGAGCATGTCCGCCGGGTGCAATCAACAGCACGTGCCACCTCGGACGATGGTCCCCGAGCAGTGCCGACAAAGGCGCTGCTCGGGGTGACAACGTACTCCCGCGATGTGACGACATTATTCAGCAAGCGCGCAGCGGCGATAGGGGCCAGCGGGCCGGCGGCTTCAGCAGCAGCACTGCGACAGGCGACAAACATGCGCTGAGTGAATTTCCAAAGTGCCGCAAAACAGAACACCGGATACGTCTTTCAAACCTCCCTCAGCCGCGCGTTCAAGGACTCGTTGGCGTTTGACGTGGTGTGACCACCACGGGGGCGAGGGAAGTACAAACAGGACCACAATGTCGGCGAGATCCCGCCGACACCGTCGTTGCCGAAGAGGTACCGCACGGCTGGGATGCTCACTCCGTGCAGATGGAGTAGTGCACGGTTCCACTCAGCATCTGTGCGCGCGTGGGCCAACCTCCAAAAGGCGTGCGCCGCCTCCTTGCCGCAGCGCGTCCTCACGTTCTCCGCCATGTGCCAGGCACATGCAGCATGCGCCGTGTCAGGTAGCTTGTCCTCCACCGCAATCTGCAAACCGCGGTCACGGTCCGAGATGACGACAGCGCCCGGCTCACTGGCGGCAGGAAAGGCCTCCTTCAAGTGGGTGGCGAACCACGTCCAGTTCTCTGCGTTCTCGGCGCTCACAAGGTCCCAGGCGATAGGCAGCACGTGATCGTTGGCATCAAAGGTTTGCGCGATGAGCAACACCTGGGAAAAGCCATTCTTCAGGAACGTTCCATCGAGGTTGAGGATCCGCCGCGTGTGTTGGAACCCATCACGACACGCACCAGGTACACAAAACACACGGCTGAACCGATGCTCGCTGTCCTCCTCCGCGAGCACCAGTGTGCGAGGGTCGACCCGCAGTATCTGCATGCCAGTACATCGCCATGCAGAGAGAGGCGTCAATAGATGGTGCATAGCATTACAACATGGCGGACCTCAATGGGTATAACATGGCATAGCATTACAACATGGCACAGCAATACAACATGGCATAGCGGTACAACATGGCGGAGCACAATGAATAGGATGCAGTCCCGACCCTCCCCGACCCTCCCAAGTGTCCCACACCCGACCCTCTCATTCTCACCTCGGCCACGAGAGCGGGGAACAGCGACCATGAGAGAGACAACTCGCCCATGAGGTCCTCCATGGCTTTCTTCTTTGCACGCCACACCGCGGGGTAGCCCACACTCTCTCCGGTGAGCCTGTGAAGAACGAGTTGTAGAGTAGCCACAGAAGCAGTGATGTCCTCCGCAAGGGTCCCGCGGACGTGCCGTAGCACCCATCTCGCGGTCCTGGCTGGGTTGCCACGATGATCTCCCGGGCTGCACTTGTGGTCGTCCACGTAATGCGTGACGACCACATTCCCGTACGTCTTGTGCACAGACGCCCGGAGCGTCCACCCACAGCCGTTCGCACGCGCATTGCCGCACCGCACAACTATCTTGCCAGGCTCGCTCCGCGCCCACGACAAGGGCATTCGGCGGCGGACGGCGTAGTCCTCCACGGCGTGACAACATGCTGCCATGGATGCGTAGACCATGCCTCCAGGGAAAATGTCACCCTGGTAATCATCGTCGGAGCCGGGGTAGGGCTCCTCCTCGTCGGACGAACCAGCACGATTTGTATAGAGCGGATAAGGAATGGTCCAACCCCTTCAAATGTAAGTACAACATAAAGGAAAGGGTTTACAGACACCAGGAGGTACAACACGACGCTGACGAAGCGGAGGTTGAGGCGCAACATGGCGGTTGCGACACCGGACACGTGGAGGGTCTGCGGCAGCATCGAGCGCATCCATAAGGTTCACGGCAGGCGCTGCTTCGTGCTCTTGTTCATCAAGACGGGCAGAATTTTGTTGACGACGACTTGCGGGTGAGGAGTGCGGGGAATGTACATGCATGGCACGGTAGACAGAGTAAGGGACGTACTGCTGTGCACGAGAACGTGCAGCTGCAAAGGCCTCCATGACGACAACGCTGGTCCAAGTATTGGCCGGGTGCACAACATAGATGCGTCACAGCGAGCAGCGAGTGGGGTGTAGAGCACTCACCATCAGGTGCCAAAGGGGGCAGGCCGCGACGCCCAGGTGCTTCACACGGGAACGTCGGGACTGAGAGCAGGTTGGAAGACAGCACCTGCATCGCATGCAAGTCCACCAGGCGTCTAAGTTGTGTGCTAGCCTACGTGCACAACAACATGCACGGATTCACTTGCCGAACTAAGGCTTCAACACACTCGGGCTAGGGTTTCGTTGGGTCCGAGTTGGCTTCACGGTCTCACTCACGCAAACCCACGGTTGTCGAAACCCTAGCCCGAGTGACGAGGAGGGTGGATAGTCCAAGAATTAAGCCTCCGTTCGAAGTGTCCCCGTGCACTTACGTCTTCCGTGTCACAATAGGCGTCTACTTGGGTGAAACGCCGTCGAACTCCATTTATTGTACATTTCGGGTGAAGATCGTACATTTCTCTCACACGACATGTCAAACCCGGTAATCGGGCTTTCCGCCTCGCGAAATACAGTACCCCTCAGTGGCACATTGAAGTAAACGTTTCCCATTCGTATACGAATCGGTCGGCGGGAAGCAGGAATTACTCTGGGGTATCCTTCAGGCGAAATTCCAGCGAGCCGCGAACATGTAGTAAAATCACCTGAAATCCCATCTGCTTCAGGTACGTTTTTACCACCTCAGGCACGAGGCATAGAACGCGTGTATGACTACCGGATTAATGAGCGGTACGGTGCAGGTAGGCGCAGTATTTGGCCGTTTCTTACTTCACTGGACCGTCAGGCTGGCTGCCACGAGGCCAAGGGCCAATAGGGGCGTCTTCACTAGTCAAGCAGATTTTTTGTCGTGTCCTCCAACTGACGCGGTGAGGTATCGAGGCCTCCGACCCCCGGAAACTGGGTCCCGTTAGGTAAAGACCACCGTCTTTTGCAGGAATTGATGTATCGAATACGAAAAATAAATGTTGAGATAAATGCTTCTACTAGCATCCACAAGCCTATCGTAGTCGTCTTGTCATAGAGTAAATTTTAATAACCGATGGTTCGACGGTAATTCGGTCTTCTTCATATTTTCCGTTTAGACTCCCGCTTACCCATAAATGATACAGGCCGTCAATCCCTCAACAAAAAAAATGTGTAATAACTAATTACTCTTTTTCAAGTTATGCACATCACATTATACGCATATCAACATACAGTTGCACACTCGTACAGTATGTGATCTGTACAGGGTTGGGCAATTTCGAACTTAAACCGTCATCGCTCACGCCCTTGCCCAAGAACTTGAGAGTGTGTACGGTGTGTGCACTTTTGGCTACGTATATTTCTAAGTTCTTGTTATTGCGAAACGGTCCCTGGTGGTCAGTTCGCTCACCGTCGATCGAGATGGATTGACGACAACGGGAAGTCGCGTCAACCTGTACACAAGTTCATTCTTTGTTCTCTCTTGCGAGGCTATTCGCATACACTTCCCCGTGCAATCACCACATGCACTTCTCAGTTCGAGGGAGGGGAGGGGGGGGGGATTGCGATAGATAGATAGATTATTATGTTTATCGTCACTACCCCTCCACGGGGAATGGACGGTGGCACAGAGCCACAGATGACAATGAGAGTCAGGGGGGGACATACACGTACGACAACCATGGGGAGGGGCATGCATGTGCCCACAGTCAAATGTAAAGAAGCATGCAGAAGTCAAGGTAAGCGATGTCCTAGCAAGATCCTGAAGGAGGGGAGGGACGGTGCATACGAGGTCAATATGGGTGACATGCCAATGGTGGCCAAGGAGGCCTAGAAACGGCATATCACAAATGCCGAGCTCAGCTGCGCGGCGGCCACAGGGCTGCTGCATGCTGCGAGCTCGCTCCACATGATTCCACCATTTTGATTGATTAGCGGCTGTCAACCTGGGCTGCGGATGCTGAGGATGTGGCGTTGGCGCAGGGGGGGAGGAGCACGGGGTCGATGCGGGTAGCCCAGTGTCTGCTGCAGATTGGGGCTGTTGTGGTAGCTGTAGTAGACTTGGAGCATACCTGCCACACAAGACGCCAAGCAAGCCTGGTCCTCGAAAGAGAGGAATTCTTTTAGCGAGAAGCACCGCAAATCGGCTGGGAACAGACAGGGAAACCGACCCCGCACCTCATAAAACACTGGACAATCCCGCACAAAGTGCAATGCTGGGTGTGGAAACTGGGTGGCCAGACAGGCAGAGCAGCGGCGCGACGCTAGAGGGAGGTAGAGCTCATAAGGGAGGCTGGATGTGCGAAGCTGCCAAAGAGCACGCGCGTGAAAGGAGGGAATAGGAAGAGAGAGGTAGGGGGGTAGTCCAGGGGAGTGGGGCACCACAGTCTGGTAAAAGAGGAGAGCCTTGGGGATATCAGTAGTGGGGATGGTGTTGGCGGTTGGTGGCACGGGAGGGATGGCGGCGGGCATTGTGGAGGCAGGGTTCCTGATGCCTAAGGGGAGAGGGGGTGTTAGCGGGGAATGGAGGGAGCGGGGGCTAGGGGAGTGGGGTTGAGGGGGAGGTCCAGCCGGGCCAGGGGAGAGAAGGATCGAGCGCAGTTTGGAGCGAGTGAAGACACGAGATAGTTCAGACCAGGAGTCTGGGGCGGGTGACCTGCATAGGGCAAGAGCGGCGCGAGAGAGCGTGATATGCCACGGCGATTGGTTTTCGACATGCCAGCAGTAAGCGACATTGGCAAGACGTTCCACCGGTAGCGCTTCCAAATACGCTGCATACCTAAAGCCGTAGACAAAGGGTAAGAACTGGCATGGGAGAGTATTCGACTCAAGATGTATCAGGTGGCGCGGCGTCGACCTTGCGACAGTCGTTGCAGAGACAGACCATAGAATGCCTTCAAGGTGTAGTTTATGGGCATCTTGAAGGCCGCGTGGGGGGTCGCATGTGAAGTAAGAGCGATGCACTAAAGCAAGGGTCGGTGGGCCCCATATCGCAATGCCATACATCAGGCGGGAGAGGCACAGGGCCCGAAGGAGAGCAAGGCGAAGGGAGACAGTGGATATGGAGGATGAGGTGCATTTTCGTCGGACTGCTCCTAGTGCTTGGTGTGCTTTGGTGATCAGTGGCTTTGTGTCAATGATGTGTCTGGAGGTAGCGGAGAAGTGTAGGCCAAGGTAAGTGTATTCTTCAGAGAAGGGGAGGTAGGATGCCGAGGGCAACGTGGGAAGGCGAATGGGTGGACTGGACAGATTGCGAGGTGGGCGAAAGACCAGGACGGCGCACTTGTTTGGCTGAATTGTATGACCTAGGGCACTGAGGGAATAGAATGCCTCATCCACTGCACGCTGAAGGCCACTGATTGACTCAGAGAGGAGGACGACATCGTCGGCTTGTAGGAGGAGTGGGATGGGCGTACCAAGGAGAGTGGGGGCATCCGTGTCGATGCGAGAGATAGCACGAGCTAGGGGGTCAATGTGGTAGTTGAAGAGTATAGGGCTGCATGGGTCGCCTTGGAGAAGGCCGTGGCGGATGGGAAAGGGGTCGGAGTGGCCGGCAGGGGTGTGGACGCGGGCGGTGGCTGATGAATAAAGCTTTTCTACGGCGCCGACTTCTTTTTCGGTGAGGCCGAGAGCGGCAAGTTGGGCGAAGAGTAGTTCATGGCTGACGGAGTCATAGGCCTTGCGAAGGTCTAGGAAAGCAGCGTAGAGGGGGCATTTTCTACGACGGGCCGAGAGGACCAGGGTGTACAAGGTGAAGGCATGGTCGAGAGAATTGCGTTTTGGGAGAAATGCATTTTGGGCAGGGTGAAGACATTGGCTAGGGGGTGCGCGTGACAGCAGAAGTGGGAGGAGGTAGGTGGAATAGAGTTTGGTGAAGGTTGGTTGTACAGTAAGGAGGCGATAGTTGTCAGGGTTCGTGCGGTCACCACGCTTATGGATGGGGTGGATGAGACCTTCTGTGCAGTGGGGTGGGAGGGGGTCGGTCGAGAGGTACAATTTTAGCAGCCTACAAAGAAAGGGGGAAAGTTTACATGGGAGGAGGTGCTCAAGCCTTAGGCCATGGGTGTCTTGAGCCCTACGCCTGCGCATTCGATCCAGGGTCTCCTCTATGGTTCGATTCAGGACTGGTTGCTCGGTGAAGTCAGCGGATGGTAGTGGGGGATGCGGGTGAGGGGTAAGGTCAGTTGCAGGCGCGAGGGCTGGCCGTGCGAACAGTGTTGTAGCATAGGATCCCCATTGTGTGGGCGGAATAGAGGCCGGTGGTGAGCGTGCAGTAGAGAATGAACGCCAAAATGCGCGTGGTTTACTGGTAAAGAGGTTGACTGTGCGGATAGTGGAGCCTGCATGATACTCAGCTTTAGCGACTTTACATGTCCAGCGATAGGCAAGCAAGAGCCGAGCAGTGTGGGGGGAGTGTGGGGACCAGCGACAGGCAGTTTTGTAGATGCGGTGTGAGGCATGACAGAGTGGTGACCACCAGGGGGCGTGCGAGCGGCGGGGTGGACGAGACGGTGACGCAGGTGATGCGGCGCTGGACGCAGCTTGGAGTGCTTTAATGAGAGAGGACGAGAATTGTGGTAATTCAGGCATTGTTGACGTTGATTGGAGGAGGTCTTGGACTGGGGGCGTGGAGAGGGCAGGAGGGTAGTAGTTGAGGAATTTTTTCCAGGAAAAGGGTGTAGATGGACGAGTGTGAGGGATGGTGATCGGGGTGACAAGGGAGAAGGCACAGTGGTCTGAGTCTGCGGTGTTTTCAAGTACTGTGAGGGAACCGGGACAAAGTGAGTAGGACAACAATGCATAATCAATCACACTGTCATTTAAATACCCGTGCGAGCCCCTAGAAGATGAGTTACCCTCAGCAGAGCCCTGAGCAATAGCGAGCATGTGCTGCTCGCAGAAGCGAATCAAGCGTCGTCCGCGAGTGTTGATGCGACAATGAGGGTCTGGACTGTGTCGCATGGCGAAGGGGTAGGGAGCAAGGCGGTCATCCAAGGACATGGGGAGAAGGGACCCCGTTCGTGCATTAAAGTCCCCTAAAATGACGATGTGACTCCTATTTGGGATCAGCAAGAGGGAGGTGGAGAGTTCGTCAAAGATGGATGGTTCAGTGGTGGTACCCGTTCGGGGTGGGGGGTAGTAACACACAAAGATGTAGATGGGTTCAACCATGGGGAGTTTGAGACACACACCTAGGAAGTTGGCAGACGGGGGGGTCGATAGAGGACATA
>SZWC01037793.1:2861-13196 GCA_023375785.1 Penium margaritaceum
ATCTATCTATCTATCTATCTATCTATCTATCTATCTATTTATCGATCTATCTATCTATCTATCTATCTATCTATCTATTTATCGATCTATCTATCTATCTATCTATCTATCTATCTATCTATCTATCTATCTATGTATCTATCTATCTATCTATCTATCTATCTATCTATCTATCTATCTATCTATCTATCTATCTATCTATTTATCTATCTATCACTTCACCATCCTCTAGGGGCAGACGGATAACCTCCAAAAGGGATTGCAATGGGTCCAGATGGCGCAGGCAATGTTAGAATCGCGCGTGCAAGAGTTATACATTGCTACGCACGAGGTGCAGGCGGTAGTCACGGCCCAGCCAAGGGGGAGGGAGCATGACCGCCTGGAGGACGAGCGAGCGCAACGGGAGGCTGTAAGGGGATACGAAGCTTTGCGCGATGTGGCACTGGGTGTGCTCGACCTGCAGCAGAGAGAACTTGGGGAACTCACAGGGGCCCTGATGGTGCAGTGGGCACTGCCTCAGAGGACTAACCACCTGAGTCAGGGTTTGGAGAATAGAGTAGCGTATTTAGTGGAATGCGGCCGAGCACAACGAGAGGATGTGGTGATGGCCATTGGAATAGACAGGAAGGAGTTGTTGAGTAAGACTAGACAGACATGCAAGGAAAAGATGACAGGGCCCATGGACACAGGATACGGGGGAGATGTACCGCAATCAATCAAGGGGAGAGGAGGAGAGGAGGAGGATGCAGGGGGGGAGACAAGCGTGAAGATCCCTAGTGTTAGGGACCATAGCACCCAAGGGAGTGGGGGGAGCAGAGGGAGTGGAGGGAGTGTAGCCGGAGCAAGCGGATCAGGGGCAGGAGGTGACAAGGAGGAGGGGGATCATGGGGGGAGACGGAGGGGGGAGGAGGGAGAGACAGCGGGTGAAGAGGAGGAGGAGGAGGAGAAAGGAGATGAAGAGGAAGAAAAGGAGAGGAAGAAGGAGGGACCCGAGAGGAGAGGCAAGGAGACGAGGGTGTGAGGGTCAGTCCACCAAGGGGGGACATATTGCCAACATTGGCCGAAGTACCATGGACGACAGAGGGGGCCGAAGACCCGATCATGATGATGGACAGACCGACAGGGGTGCAAAAAGTGTGCATGAAAATGGGGGCGAGGAGATGGCGTGCACTTAGGAGGGCTGAGGAAGGCAAGGAGATTCTGGGTCCAGGGGAGGGAGCGAAGGCCGCTGGGAGGCGGAATGAGGCAGGTGATCACGAGTCAGACTGAGTGCAACCAGACACATCAGGGATGGATGCTACAGCGGAGGGAGGGGGTGAGGCACCGGAGCAAGAGGAGGGATCACAGCCTTCACCAAAAGAGATAACCAGCGGAGCAGCTACGGGACACCCCCGAGGGGTGGATCGGCAACCAGACACGGAGGAGGGAAAGAGGCTTGCACAGGCAACAAGCGCCACAGGCAAGAGCGGGGATGACATTGCACAAACAGAGGGGACAGAGAGTGGGGGAATGCCTTCACGGTGGGGCCCGCCATGGAAGTGCCCTTGGATAGGATGCGGGTTCACGGGAAAAAGCAAGCGATCACTGAGTGGACACTGGGGCTATCGCCATCGGGGCTACTACTTGATGTTGGCGGTCCAGGGCGTTCAGCGACGGATCCAGGAGAGGATAGCGGCGGTGCGCGAGGGAGCTCATTGTATGGAGGAGGACACCAGGAGAGGAGATCGGGTAAAGGACGCCAGCGAGCGTCAGGAGTGGATGGCAGGGCAACAGGAACTAGAGAGCTGCATTGAAGGAAAGCAAGCCCGCGCTCCTTTCACGTTGGAAGGGAAGGGAGCGGCTGAGCTTCTCTCACTCGTTCACTCTGATTTATGCGGTCCCATGCCATCACAGTCCTTATTCGGCAAGGTGTACTTTGTCACGTTCATTGATGACAAGTTGAGGAAGACGTGGGTGTCCTTCTTGGCTGGAAAAGATGAGTGCTTTGATGCTTTCAAGGTGTGGATTGCTGCTACAAAGAATGAGAGTGGCAGGCGGTTGAAGGTGCTTCGCACCGATGTTGGAGGAGAGTACCTCTCCAACGACTTCCGCGCTTACCTCAAGCGTCGCGGGATCAAGCACGAGGTCACCCCACCTGGAACACTGCAGCTGAGCGGCGTGGCTGAACGTGCCAACCGCACACTTATGGAGCGTGTTTGCAGCATGCTCCAGGACACGGAGCTCCCGCAAACCTTCTGGGCGGAAGCGGTCAACACTGCCGTGTACCTGAAGAACCGGAGTCCCACGCGCGATGTACCGCTGATGACACCGGAGGAGGCATAGACGGGACGCAAGCCAACAGTGACGCACCTGAAAGTCTTCGGGTGTGGCGCATTCGTGCACGTGCCTATCGGCACCCGTAACAAGCTGGACGCAAAGTCGGTGAAGGCCGCCTTCCTCTGCTAGGGCACCATGGGATACCGGCTCTACAACCTTGCTGCTCGCAAGATCATCCGCAGCCGTGACATCGTCTTTCAAGAGGACATGAAGGGCTGGACTTGGAGCCCTATGTCGGCAGTTCCGCTTGCTCCCGCACTTGTACCAGAAGCGGGAGAAGTACTGGTAGCAGAAGAGGGCGGTGCGGAAGATGGCGGTGACAGCGGCAACGACAAGGAGGTGGAGGGAGCTGAGAAGGAGAAGGAGCTGGCAGCGGAATCTGATGAGGAGGAGCAGCAAAGCAATGCAGAGCAGCTGCCACGACGGTCCGCACGCCTCAACAAAGGTTCAAAGGACAGTGGGGAGCCGCTGAGGCGATCCGAGTGCCTCGCAAACCAACAGAGGCCGCTGGAGGATCTGGTGAACTTGTGCACCGTTCCACCACCAACGGAGTCGTCCGATCTCGAGCTTCTCTTCCTCACAGTCACCGATGACCCAGCCACATTTGCTGAAGCCATGCACAGCGCTGAGGTGGCAGATTGGCCTGGGGCAGCAGATGAGGAGTATGATGCGCTCATGAATAACGGCACCTGGACTCTCGAGGAGGCTCCACGCGGCAGCCGGGTGCTTGGATGTCGGTGGATCTTCAGGCGCAAGCGTGGTGCGGATGGTAAGATTCTCAGGTACAAAGCACGGCTGGTTGCAAAGGGGTATGCGCAGACGGAAGGTGTGGATTACAATGAGACATTTGCACTTGTCGCTAAGTTCCCATCCAGCAAAGCGATCCTCGCTCTTGCTGCTGCTATGGACTGGGAAGTGCACCAAATGGATGTGAAGTGTGCATTTCTGAATGGTGACCTTGAGGAGGATGTGTACATGGAGCAGCCGGAGGGGTATGTCGTGGAAAGGAAGGAAGGATTGGTGTGCAAGCTTGTGAAGGCCCTCTATGGCCTGAAGCAAGCCCTGCAAGCATGGTACCACAAGATGGATGAGCAGCTGGCTTGCCTTGGCTTTGTGCACAGTGAAGCAGACCATGCTGTCTATGGGCGCACACAAGAGGAAAACCAGATCATCATCTTGCTCTATGTTGATGATCTGTTCATTGCATCTGACTCCAAGTCTCTTTTGGACGATGTGAAGCAGTCCCTTGCTGCGAGGTTTGACATGAAAGACATGGGAGAGCTCAGTTACTACCTTGGCCTTCACGTCAAGCGCGACCGGCAGCAGCAGACTTTGGAGTTGTCGCAGAGCACGTACGTGAGCGACATCGTCAAGCGCTTCAACATGGCAGGAGCGCGCGAAGCAGCGAAACATGTGGAAGTGGGAGCCAAGCTGAGCATGATGCAGACTCCCCGCGGCATGCAAGAGAGCAGCCGCATGGAAGCAGTGCCGTACCAAGCAGCAGTTGGGAGCCTCATGTACGCTGCAGTCGGCACGCGCCTCGACATCAGCCAAGCAGTGGGAGTGCTCAGCAAGTTTTGCGTGAATCCGGGCATGCCGCATTGGGAGGCGGTTAAGCGCGTGTTGTGCTACCTCGACAGTAGCAGCAGCCTTTGCCTCACCTTCCACGGCAACAACAGCCCCATCCTCATTGGCTACAGTGACGCAGATCGGGGAGTTGACCTGGACACTAGGAGGTCCACCAGTGGGTTCGTGTTTCTACTCGGGGGAGGTGCAATCAGTTGGAGGAGCAAGAAGCAAGAGTGCATCGCCCTCTCCTCCAACGAAGCTGAGTACATCGCCTTGAGTGAAGCAGCAAAGGAAGCCGTGTGGCTGCATGAGCTCCTGGCAAGCCTTGGACAGTAGCAAACCACAGCAACTACAATCTACTGTGAAAACATAAGCGTTATTGCTCTGACCAAGATCGCAGATTTTCACGCCCGCACCAAGCACATTGACTTGCGATATCACTTCATCCGCGAACTCTTGGCAAAGAAGGTGGTGCAGATCAAGTTCTGCCCTTCAAGCATGATGCTGGCAGAATTCCTGACCAAGCTACTGGCAGCACACCGCTTTCAGCAGCTGAGGGGACAGTGTGGACTTTTGTGATTTTTATTCTCGCAAAGTGGGAGAATGTTGGATATGGGGTGCCAAAAAAGTGACCAAAGTGGGTTGCTCGATAAAAATTCTTAGGCCACAAAATTGAATAGAGGATGTTTTGCTGGTTCTGTAGCACTTTACGGAACTCGATTCGGAGTCCGTTTGAGGGAGATATGGATTTTCAAGGTTTGGTGGCGATGGGTCCGGTTCAAGTGATGGCTCCTGCACTACCAGCACCAATGACGGCCACAATTATTGGCCAAGAAGGTTTGGAGCGGCCTTCAGGGTAGAAAGGCGGCAGGAGGACCTTCAGGGAGCTTCAAGGAAGGTCCCCACCAAGATTATTGGTTGTGCACATGGCAGGGATGGTAATTCTCTTGTGTGAGAGTGTGACTGCCGCTCATCCCGCTAGGCTAGGAGTGTGCTAGGAGGTGAACTTTGACAGAGTGGTTCTTCCAGCTCCATGTGCCAAATGAGGCTTACTTAGGCTTGTTAGAAAGCTGTGCTANGGCGGCAGGAGGACCTTCAGGGAGCTTCAAGGAAGGTCCCCACCAAGATTATTGGTTGTGCACATGGCAGGGATGGTAATTCTCTTGTGTGAGAGTGTGACTGCCGCTCATCCCGCTAGGCTAGGAGTGTGCTAGGAGGTGAACTTTGACAGAGTGGTTCTTCCAGCTCCATGTGCCAAATGAGGCTTACTTAGGCTTGTTAGAAATCTGTGCTAATGTACTCTCTCACTCAAGAGTTGATTCAGACATTCGCGTTCTCTGCAGACCTACATTTGCTTCCGTAATTTCTGTCTGTGCAACCTGCAACTCCCTCTCACAAACAGTTGGTCCTGCCTAGGCGGCTCTTAGTGAGCCTGATCACCTCCCTGAGGGCTGCCAAGTTTCCATCACAATGTTCCCCAAAATTTCAGTGTCCCGCTGTTGAAAATTCTCTTTTGCTTCCATTAACTGTCATAACTCTGTCTTCAGAACCCACACATTCTCCTCCTCCACACAAGAAACTCCTTCCTCTGCCCACGCCAGCTCTTAGCCGCCATGAACCCACACCCCTCTCCCATATGGCCTCAACTGTTGACACACTACCCCCTCTCACCCGCTTCCCTTTGAAACCTGCCTCTCCTTCCCTTTCCCTGCACCCCCCTACAACCCCATCTCAAACCCTTCAGTCTCTCCAAGGTACAGGTTCCCCTAGTCAACATGAAGTTCTTCCGGTCCCAACAACTCAACAAACCTTAACTTCAAGTGGCCATGCTCTCAGCCCTCCCTCTCCTTGCCCTCCCCCTCCTCCAAACTCAACCGCTATCCACTACACAAGAACAGGCTCACACGGTGAACCCCAGGGAAAGGAAAGGCCCACACCAACTTCACTGGTCAATCAAGAAGAGGTCTAAACGTACCTCTTTCAGCGCTGCCCTTCCTGCATCAACACCTGAAGACACCAACACTAAACGTTAACGGGTTCAAACCAACAGGTGTGGCAACTCAAATGTGCACAACTCCAACAAAACAAGTCTACCACACGAACAATTTTCTGTACTAAGCCTAAACATGAATGGCATCTCTAGTGACGCTAAAACACCCCATCTTTTAGCCCTCTTTTACCTCCACAAACCAGAATTAGTGAGCATTGTTGACTCATGATTGGACACTCTGGAAAAAATCGCACTTCTGGAAAAGCGCCTCAAAAAGTGGAAAAATCTGGCCACCCAATCAGACTCCCCCCACACAGGTGGGTCTATTTTCCCCAATAACCCCAGAAAGGTTGAAGTCCTCAAGTCTAATCCAACAAATTCCTCAAGGATTGCTCAACACCTTCTATTTTCAGAAACTATGTTGCACAATCACCAGTGTTTACGCCGCCCCTAACTATAGGGAGAGAAAGGATTTTTTGCCCTCCTTGCTCCATTTCCTGGCCCTCTCACAAACCGATATCCTACTGGGAGATTTCAATACTACACTTCAAACCATAGACAGACTCCCAGAGAAAAAATCCCAAGATGCTCCGGCCCTTTTTAACATAATTAAAGACTGCTACCTCAGTGACTCTTACAGGAAATTTGACCCATCATCCACTACCTACACGTATCACTCTGCAGCACACAAGACCTCGTCAAAAATTGATCACATATACCATAACGCTGGTTATAACAACCATGTCAAATCCTGCTCCCATATCCCACAGTCATCTTCCATCTCTGACCACATTGCCGCCCTTTTTCTCACAATAGTGAACAGTCCATCCCAAGCCATGGGAAAAGGGCTTTGAAAAATGAATTCCTCCCTACTAGAGCCACCACGTGGACAGGAGATTTTTCAAACAGATTACACGTCACGATGGGAGAATGTCATCAAGGCCATCAAATCCAACCTAAAAGTCTTCAGAGTTCAAGAACATAAAAGGAAACTAAAAATAATACAGACAATGGAGGACCAACTTCTCCAAGCCCAGCAGGCAAAGTGTGAAAACCCCAATGACATAGAAATCTACACAAGGATTCAACAGCTTGAAAACTCCTTAGCCAGTTATGCTCTATTGACCCAACTACACTTACATACCTTCGCTCACCTAAATTACTTTGATGGACTCAAGACCCCGTCCAAGTTCCTTTCAAGTTTCATCAAAGCAAGAAAACAAGCTGTGGCCATAACTGAACTATGAACTAAGGAAAATCTAGTCACAAGTGACTTAAACTCTGTGCAGCTTGTGTTGTATAATTTTTACCTTGAACTATACTCCCCACCACAAGTCACTGAGGTAAGACCAAACCTCCCAGCTCTCCCACAGGTTCCATCCAAGCTCTACACGGATTTTTGTAGCCCCATCACTTTAGAAGAAATCAAAGATGCCATCAAAACATCCCCAAAGGGTAAATGCCCCGGCCCAGATGGCCTACCAAGTTAATTCTACCATGCAAATCCCCACAACATACTTCAACGGCTACAAACTCTCTTTAATGAGTTTTTAGCTGATCCAAGCAGCCAACCTACCTTCACAGACTCAGTAACCTGTCTCCTTTTCAAAGAGGGTGACCACATTGACATCAGGCACTACAGACCTATCTCTCTCCTAAACTCTAGTTACAGAATTCTAGCCAAAATTCTAGCCAAGCATCTCAAAAAGGTTATTCTGTACATCATTAGCCCAGAACAAACTGGGTTCAGACACGGGAGGAATGCAAAAGACACCCTCTCATGCACTTTTGATGTACAACACTGGGTGCAGCGTTCTAACGGTGATCTCACGTTCATACTCACGGATTTTGAAAAAGCCTACGTTACAATGAACCGTGACCATTGCTACAAAACTAGGCAAGCCATGGGCTTCCCACAGATCTTTGTCAACTGGATCTGAGCCACTCTGACGGACACAAAGACTAGTTTCCTCGTCAATGGCCACAAATCAAGCAAAACAACCACGCAAACTGGAGTCCGCCAAGGATGCCCAATCGCCCCTCTGCTCTTCATCATAGGCAAGGAACCACTTAATCAACTGTTATGCTCAAGGATACCGAAACAAGTACAAACACGGCATCCCATACCCACCTTTGGTGCTTATGCTGATGACACAACTATTTTTGTCAAAGACCAGGAGGCCCTAGATGTCGCTTCTAATATCCTCAATGAATGCAGGATTTTGACGGGTTTAAAAGCCAACGCATCTAAAACCTTCATCCTGCCAGCCGGTCCAGACAATGCCCGCTTACTCAGCACCATTTACCCCAGCACAGAACAACCTCAACCTGTTCTGGGAATAAATCTTAATCAGGATTGTTCATCTACCGCAATGTGGGTCTCCACCCGAGACCAACTCCAACAAACCATTGAAATCTGGAGAAAGCAGCATTTTCCACTCCTAACCAAACGCACCATCATCAATAGTTACCTCTCTCCCAAATTCCTCTATCGTTCCGACAGATGTCCACCTCCAGCAGAAAACCTCCGACAAATCGAAAACCTCCTGTACAACTTTATCTCTGGTACCAAAAAGGATGGGAAGCTACGTTTTGTCAACAAAAACTTAGCAATCACCCCACAAAAACAGGGTGGACTTGGATTAATCTTCCCCCACATGGCTATCTGTGCACAAGGAGCACTCAGAGTCTACAAAATTCCCTCTCCAAACATAGAACAATGGAAAATGGTAGCATGTCAGTTAAACAGTTTTAAGAAAAAGGGACATTTCTTCCTTTCCAACCTGGCAGTTCTCAATAACAAAAAAATCCAACATTCACGTTGTCACTCTAACATCAAAGGCTTATTAGATACTGACCCAGAATTTAAACCCCCAACTCTTCACAGAATAGAACTTTTAGAAGAATAATTAGCTTTGAATAGATACCATTTGAACTCAGCAGGGAAACCATTTGAGGTTGATCGTAGGGAGTTTTTCTTATATGACCAAGAAATCCAAGTCAAACATCTCTTCCCAGAAATTGCTGCTCAGCTCACCATGCACTTCCATCCTCTAGACCTCTCCAAACTTTCAGTACAGGAGAAAAACGTTCTCAATAAGACTCGCTGTCAACTACTTCGAGCCTTGAAAACCAGTTTCCTGGATGAACAATTTGATGGGACAAACCTTTTCCAGTACTGGTGTATAACATCCTACACAGAGACCCCCCCCCCCCCACTTTCTCTAAAAAATCACAAAACATCCAGTGGTTACATCACAAAAGCAGTAGAGGTCCACAAAGATCTAGATATCACGGAGACAACCTTCAAAGCAAGAACCTACCAAAACATTAGCTGCTTCACACCTGTCCACGTAGCAGATAACAGGTTTATTGGCTATGCCAATAACGTTTGTCAACCATCATGGAGACTTACAACCAACACCCCGAAATAAATGAAGGCATTGGAGGCACTCCTTCAAAAAGCATTGAAACCACTCGAATACACAGATAAATGGCATCAAGATAACCAGTTGGAAGACCCAATTCACACCAAACCAGCGGCCACCACAACAGCAACAAGCGCACTAGTCTCTGCCGATTACCTTGCACCTAGACAAAAGGATAAAATGCTCATAATTCTGCTACGCTGCCTACAAGTTTGTAAACAAATTAAAGTCTTTCCACCGCCTTTCGTTGATATCTTTCCTCTCTGTACACGTTTCCAAGAGACACTCTGTCACGCCTTCCACCAATGTGAGCAAATCAAGAAAACAGCACAAAAGCTCATAATGAGCTTCTTCCATATCTGTTCCACACAAGCACACTCTCCCTTCGTTTCTGCATACTATCACCCAAGATTCTACATTTGGAAAATACTAAAGGCTTCTTTCTTCTCAGAAATATGGTCCTACAAGTGTAAAATTTAAATGGGGAATCAAAAACGCTTTGGGTATCCGACCGCTTATCTTGGAAACAAAATTATATGCTCCTTCATACAACACATCAAAACTTATATTCTCTTGATACACAACAAAAACCAAAAAAAGAAACCTTGTACATCACCTGAAATCTCAACTTCCAACATGTCATATTGATCAGAAGCTCTCCCCACCACGAGCTATCTCCCATAAACACCTAAAAGCAATCTGGTGTAACAATTCAAACAACTCGGGGGGCTGGGTATTTCAGGGAAGCGGTTAAGAAACCGGTCCATGAACCCCCTTTCACATGGTTACGACCAGTGGAAAAGATACCATAACTGGTGGAAGTTTAGTGGGTGACCATCCTTTGCAAGGATGGAAGTCCCACATAGCCCTATAGGTTCTTACCAGGTTGGTACCTATGCTGGAATGACTATGGTTATCTGAGCCGCAGAGCAGCTCTGCTGTAAACCCCCACTGTAATGGTCCCAGAAAAAAGGGTGAACACCACTAAGGCCTACCTACTGCCACCAGAAAAAAAAAAAAAAAAAAAAAAAA
>SZWC01037794.1:2456-14420 GCA_023375785.1 Penium margaritaceum
ACTCCTCCTCCTCCTCCTCCTCCTCCTCCTCCTCTTCCTCCTCCTGCTGCTGTTGCTGCTGCTGCTGCTGCTGTTTCTTCTGGTGGTGGTGGCTCTGCTGCGGATGTTGCCACTGCTGCTGCTACTACTGGTACTCCTGGCACTGGTACTCCTCGTCCTCCTCCTCCCCACCCTTCTTGAAAAGAAGGGTGGGGAGGAGGAGGACAAGGCTCAGTCATGCCTTCAACCCAACGCGCACTTCCCCGTGTGTACCTACTGTCCTAGTCAAGTTGCAAACAATGCTTTTCCACGCGACGAATGCTTGCAACCTCCTTTTGTGATCACAACGCAAAAGACGGGTTGTGGCATGCATAAATGCAGGCTTGGACTTCTTAGAAAGGCTAATTAGGTTAGAAAAATAGTGTGAGAGCAAAGGTGGGCCACGACAAGTGCATGGCTTAAGTCTACGCATCACTTGCACTTGCTCATGTTCCTTTGGCGTACTCGGGCTTGTCAAGGCTTGCTCAAGTGACCGCTTCACTGCAACCACATGCACAACTGGCACACATGGAGTTCTCTGGCATGGTGGCGGTGGACTCAGGTGGGGCCGTGTGATCCAAGCACCTCTGCCCACATGCAAGAGTTCATGATTATCACGTTGGATTGTGGGAAAGCCAATTGATGATGACAAGAGCTCAGCGCCAGTGATGTGTTCTGCTTTTTTAACTGTATGCTATGCGTCACCGAAGTTTTACATAGCTATGGAGACCAACATGCTTTTCTCACACGCTCGCTGTCGATGTGGCCCTTGGTTCTTGAAAGCATGCTTGCATGATGCTATGAGTTTTCAGGCTGCCGATCCCTAAGGGTAAGGGCCATTGCTGATAGCGGGACTACCAATACCACGGTATACCACGATTTTGTACCGCGGTATTGCAAGTACCGCGGTACGGTATTCTTTTTACGGTACCGGTACGGTATCTATACTAACCCGTCAATGTACCCTTCTATCTTATCGCGGTATTGTACCATGGTATTGTGCGATGGTATTGTACCATGGTATTGTACCATGGTATTGTACCATGGTATTGTACCATGGTATTGTACCATGGTATTGTACCATCGTATTGTACCATGGTATTGTACCATGGTATTGTACCATGGTATTGTACCATGGTATTGTACAATGGTATTGTACCATGGTACTGTACCATGGTATTGTACCATGGTATTGTACCATGGTATTGTACCATGGTATTGTACCATGGTATTGCACCATGGTATTGTACCATGGTATTGCACCATGGTATTGTACCATGGTATTGTACCATGGTATTGTACCATGGTATTGCACCATGGTATTGTACCATGGTATTGTACCATGGTATTGTACCATCGTATTGTACCATGGTATTGTACCGCGGTACCAAACTACGAATGTACGTCAAAGTGCAATTATACTGAGAAGGTGTTACTTGTTGGGCAATCACGCATCAGATGGTTCATGTTTTATTGGTGGACGAATGCAACTTCGGCAGGGTCGCGTAAGTGGAACAATTCTGTCTTTGAATTATCCATCTCAAGCCAATCATCAAACTTCCGTGCCCCTCCAAGGAAGAAGATTGTCCCCATATTTTGTGACCCTGAACTCGGGGGTATTGCTTTTACAGAATCCAAGTAGATTTTTTCATCCGCAAGTCGATGGTGCGGCGAGGAGCAAGTCAAAGTCGAAGGTCAAAAGTGGAGTTCATGGGGTGTGAGAAACTAGTTCGCATATGAAGCATACTGCATTGGACAGGGTATAAGCAATTTTCAGTTTGCTATTTCTTCTCTCTCATGTCTACCTTTTCCAGGGCAGGATTTTTATTCCAAATCTGTTGATTTCTTTCCCCTCTATGTTTGCAAGAGCTTTGCATTTTCTCTCCGACCCCATCTTTCAACATAAAGAAATCCAACCCTCTCACAAACCGTTTAAAAATTACTTACCCACTGAGTACAATGGTACTCATTTTGTACCGTGGTAGAATGAGACCTGTCAACAATGGTATACCGTGTACCGTGGTACTCGCGCAATACCGCGGTACTTTACCAATACCGTACGGACCGCAGTAGCGGCACCAGTATCGGTATTGAGCTTCCAGAAAACTATGTTACCGTTGTATTCATACCGTGGTACTCTGGTACCGCGGTACTAAATACCGCGGTATTGCAGCCCTGGTAAGGGCCACATTTCCAGGTTTTTCCCGCCGTATGTCGTAGCCGCCACCGGTTCGCTGTCGGTGGC
Source organism: Penium margaritaceum (assembly GCA_023375785.1). NCBI lineage: Eukaryota > Viridiplantae > Streptophyta > Zygnematophyceae > Desmidiales > Peniaceae > Penium > Penium margaritaceum. Next base: position 4,720 of record SZWC01037794.1, read on the forward strand.
CTGGCTCAATCCCACAAGTGGCGGCGAGACCCCACGCAAGCAATTCCGGTGGTCTCGTCGTCCGGCGTGCCTAACCTAAGCTTGCTGAATCTCGATACTTGACTCTTGCTTGTTCAAAGCAAACCATTCATGCACGGCGTGCTGACGTGTGTGCTTGTGTGGACTATCCGTCTCGCTTCTCCCTCACACCTTTCTCCCTTTTCTTCACGTATTAGGATAGAGCAACGTGGAGGCTCGTTCCTCACCAAACACTTTTCTTTCACCATGATCCATGGAGGAATCGTGGCACTCTTGCCATGCCCCCACCCCACTTCCGTGTTGCATCACCAAGGAGGTAGCAGGTGTCTGCTGCTCTTACAATCACCGCGGCCGGTCACATCGGTATATTTCACTACATCCACCAAGGGTGTGTGGCATCACAGTAGTGGAACCCCGCAACGCCGCACGCCCCCATGCTTGCAGCTTTACACCTCCTAATATGTACATCCACAGCTCCACGCAGCTCCGCAGCTTTGCAGCTCCTCAGCTCTTCGCCACTCCCTTGTAGCTGGAGGTTGCCTCCTTCTTAGGCTAGCACAACTGGTTGTCTCCAAAAGTGGTCACAGAAGTAGATGCCACTGCAGCAGCAGCAGCATTGGGTGGAGCGAGCAGGAGCGGCAGGCGTGCTAGACGGCTGAGAAACTGACGATCCGTTGCTGCACCTAATACTTGTCCTCTCCGGCTGCAGTTGTGCCACCCAAGGCCCTTAGATATTTAGTCCTCTGACACGCAGCCACATCCCCACCCTTGGACAGGGCTGGGCCTAGCCATAGCAGCTACATGAGTTGAGAAACAGAACAAGCGAAGGCAACGAGTCAATCAAAGTATATGCATGCTAGAAATGGACTGGCAGACATAAAATCCTTCAATTATTAGGGGCATAGTGTGACTCTCATGCACAATGATCGGCCAGAGTGGGCATGTATCACTTACAATGACCACAACATTACACCATGTGTGTAAAGTTGACAAGTCCAAACACAAGTAAGAAACAGTCAAAGGGAGAAATCAAGTACAGGCATACCAGGCATGGAAAAGCAAGTATCAGGCAAAAGTATCAAGCACAAGTATCAGGCACATGCATCAGGCCCAAGAATCAGGCAAAATCATCAGGCACCAGGTACAAGTATCACACGCAAGTCTCAGGCACAAATATCAGGCACAAGTATCAGGCACACTTATTCGGCACAAGTATCACACACAAGTACCAGGCACAAATATCAGGGACAAGTATCGGGTACAAGTATCAGGCATAAGTATCAGGCGCAAGTATCAGGCACAATTATCAGGCACATGTACCAGGCACGAGTATCAAGCACATGTATCAGGCACAAGTATTAGGCACAAATATCAGCCATAAGTGTCAGGCACAAGTATCAGGCACGAGTATTAGGCATATGTATTGGGCACAAGCATCAGGCGCAAGTATGAAGCGCAAGAATCAGGCACAAGTACCTGGCACACGTATCAGGCATAAGTATTAAGGCACAAGTATCAGGCGCAAGTATCATGCACAGGTATCCGGCACAAGTACCAGCCACAAGTATCAGCCACAAGTATCAGCCACAAGTATTAGCCACAAGTATCAGGCACACGTATCAGGCATGAGTATCAGGCACAAGTACCATGCACTGGTATTAGGCACAAGCACAAGGCACAAGTATCATGAACAAGTATCAGGCACAAGTCTCAGGAACATGTATCAGGCACATGTATTAGGCACACGTATCAGACACAAGTATCAGACACAAGTACCAAGCAAACGTAGTAGGCACAAGTATTAGGCACAAGTATCAAGCGCAAGCACCAAGCAAGAGGATCAGGCACAAGTATCAGGTACAAGTATCAGGCATGAGTGTCAGGCACAAGTATAAGGCACAATTATCAGGCACGAGTATCAGGAACAAGTATTAGGCACATGTATCGGGCACAAGTATCATGCAGAAGTATCAGTCAAAAGTACCAGGCACACGTACTGGGCACAAGTATCAGACACATTTATCAGGCACAAGTATCAGTCACATGTATCAGGCAGAAGGATGAGGCACATCAATCAGGCACACGTATCAGGCACAAGTATCATGCATAAGCATCAGGCACAAGTCTCAGGCACAAGTATCAGGCACAAGTGTCAGGCACAAGTATCAGGCACAAGTATAAGGCACAAGTATTAAAAACACGCATCAGGTACAAGTATCAGGTACAAGAATCAGACACAAGTATTAGGCACAAGTATCAGGTACAAGCATCAGGCGCAAATATCATTCACAAGTATCAGGCACTGGTATCAGGCACAAAATTCACACACAAGTATCAGGCACAAGTATCAGGCATATGCACCAGGCACAAGTATGAGGCACAGGTACAAGGGAAGAGAATCAGGCACACATATCATGCACATGTATCAGGTGCAAGTACCAGGCACCAGTATCAGGCACAAGTATCAGCTACAAGTATCACATACAAGCATCAGGCACAAGTACCAGGGACAAGCATCAGGCACAAGTATCAGGCACAATTATCTGGCACAAGTATTAGACAGAAGCGTCAGGTGCAAGTATCAGGCACATGTATCTTGCACATGTATCAGACACAAGTATCAGGCACAAGTATCAGGCGCAAGCGTCATGCACAAGTATCAGGCACAATTATCTGGCACAAGTATTAGACAGAAGCGTCAGGTGCAAGTATCAGGCACATGTATCTTGCACATGTATCAGACACAAGTATCAGGCACAAGTATCAGGCGCAAGCGTCATGCACAAGTATCAGGCACAATTACCAGGCACAAGTCTAAGGCTATATTATCAGGCACAAGTATCAGACACAAGTGTTAGGCACAAGTATTAGGCACAAATATCAGGCGCAAGTATCAGGCACAAGCATCTCGCACAAGTATCCGACATGAGTATCATGCACAAGGATCATGCACAAGTATCATGCACAAGTATCAGGCACAAGTATCAGGCACAAGCATCAGGCGCAAGTATCAGGCACAAGCATCAGGCGCAAGTATCAGGCGCAAGTAGAAGGCACACCATTCAGGCACAAGTAACACACACATGTATCAGGCACAAGTATCAGGCACATGTTTCGGCAGCAAGTATCGGGCGCAGATATCAAGCACATGTATGTGCCAAAAGTAACAGGCATGAGTATCAGGCACAAGTATAATGCACAAAAATCAGGCACAAGTATCAGGCACAAGTGTTAAGCAAAAGTATCAGGTACAAGTATGAGGCCTTAGTATCAGGCACAAGTGTCAGGCAAAAGTGTCAGGCACACTTATCAGGCAAAACTTTCAAGCACAAGTAGCAAGAACACGTCTCAGGCACAAGTATCAGGCACAAGTAATGGGAAAAATTATCAGGCACAAATATCAGGCATAAGAAGGGTCTCCGTGTGTCCGTCTCGAGCCTCTCCAAGAGTAACGGGCCGGAATCTTGGCTGGCTCGAAACTGGAAAAACTCATTGATACGCACTTCACATGCATACATGGACCCCGGGGACTGAAATCCCGCCCCCAGATTCACTCTCCTTTGCTCTCGAGCATATGACATAAGGTCTCCGTACGCCCGTCTCCAGCCTCCCCGAGACAAAGGGTCCGGAATTTCAGCCAGCTTGAAACTGGAAAAACGCATCCACAGGTACGTCCCATGCATACATGGACCCAAGGGACCCAACTCCCGCCCCCAGATTCGCTCTCTTCTGCTCTCGAGCATACGATGTAGGGGCTCTGTGCGCCACTCTCGAGCCTCTCTGATACTAAGGGGCAGGAATTTCGGCCGGCATGAAACTGGAAATACTCGTCCATACGTACGTTGCATGCATAGATGGACCCCGGGGACCCACTTCCTGCCCCCACAATCGCTCTACTCTGCTCTCGAGCATACGACGTAGGGTCTCCATGCGCCCATCTTGAGCCTCTCCGAGACGGAGGGGCCGGAATTTTGGCCGACTCAAAAACAAGGAACCTCACCCATACGTGCGTCGCACACCCATTTGGACATGGATGACCCAATACCTGCTCAAAACATCCATATCATGTGCCCTTGGGCATACGACGTAGGGTCTCCGTGCGGTCATCTCCAGCGTCTCCAAGGCAAAGGGGCCAGAATCTGGGCCGAGTCAAAATCAAGAAAACTCATCTATACGCAGGTAAAACACCCATATGGACATCGACGACCCAAGTCTCACTCAAAAAATCCATGTCACGTGCCCTGGAGCATACGACGTAGGGTCTGCACCAATCTCAAGCCTCCCCGACACTAAGGTGCCGGAATTTAGGCCAACTCAAAATCGATAAAATCCATCCATACACACGTCACACACCCATATGGGCATGGAAGGGGCCAGAATAAGGGGCCAGAATTTGGGCCAACTCAAAATTGAGAAACTTATCTATACGCACGTTGCACACCCATATGGACATGCATGACCCAAGTCCTGCTCAATAAATCCATGTCATGTGCCCTGGAGCATTCGACGTAGGGTCTCCGTGCGCTCATCTCAAGCGTCTCAAACATGGAGCTGGAATTTGGGCCGACTCAAAATGGAGAAACCTCATCAGTATGCACGTCACACACCCATATGGACATAAAATCCCATGTCCCGCTCAAGAAATCCATGTCACGGGCCCTGGAGCAGACTAGGTAGGGTCTTCGTGCGCTCGTCTCGAGCCGCCCCAAGATAAAAGTGCTACGTACCAGATGTACACGAGTCCCTAATCTTTCCGAGTGGGCATTTCTTTCATTACATAAATAGCCCACCGCACGTCAAGACCCCAATTTATACTCCGACGGTAGAGGGCAAATGTGCAAACTATCCTCGCGCTCCGGTGTACCTTCTCGCACTTTCTGAAAACTTTGACCACTTTCAAGAATCATTGACATAAGTGTCACGAACTTTCGGCTGACTTCTCGACGCATCGAGACATATCGAGATTTATAAAGATGCATCTTGCATCTTCGCCGTCGATCTTCGAAGCCCCCTGATTCTTCACCGGAGCTTCTCGATCCGATCACTCACAACGCGACTCCACACACATCGCTCGACGATCGACCCAATGACCCCGACTACGTCTCATTTGCAACTCGACACTTGTATATATGTGTTTGATCATTTCAACACTTGTCATCGAAGTACACTTACCGCTAATTATAAATTTCTCAAGTGTCCCAAATTCTCAACCGTGTTCCGCCTCGCAACTGCTATCTATGCACCATCTACGCTCCGTTCGGTATAACAGAAGGGGCCGGAATTTTGGCCGACATAAAATATGGAAAACTAATCCACGTGCACGTCAAACACCCATATGGACATGGAAGACCCACGTCCTTCTCAAAAAATCCATATCACGTGCCCTTGAGCATACGACATAGGGTCATTGTGCGCCCATCTCGAGCCTCTATGAGACTAAGGGGCCAGAATTTTGACCGGATTGAAACTGGAAAAACTCGTCTATACGTTCATCGCACACCCATATGGACATGGATGGCCCAAGTCGTACTCAAAATATTCATGTCACGTGCCCTGGAGCATACGACATAGGGTCTCCTTGCGCTCATCTCGATTGTCTCTGAGACTAAGGGGCTGGAATTTGGGCTGACTTGAAAAATCCATGTCATGCACCTTGGAGCATACAACGTAGTATCAGTTACAAGTATCAGGCACAAGTACCAGGCATAAGCATCAGGCACAAGTATCAGGCACAATGATCATGCACGCGCATCAGGCGCAATTATCAAACACTAGTATAAGGCACAAGTATCGAGCACAAGTACCAGGCACACGTATCAGGCGCGAGTATCAGGCACAAGTACCAACCACAAGTATCAGGTACAAGTATCAGGCAGAATGATCATGCACAAGCATCGGGCGCAAGTATCAGGCACAAGTATCAGGCACAACCATCAGGCACAAGTATCAGGCACATGTATCAGGCACAAGTATCAGGCACAAGCACTAAGCACATGTATTAGGCACAAGTATCAGGCACATGTATCAGTTACAATAATCATGCACCAATATCATGCACAAGAATAAGGCACATGAATCAGGCACAAGTACCACGCACAAGTACCAGGCACAAGTATCAGGCACACATATCGGGTACAAGTATCAGACACAAGTCTCATGTACAGTTATTGGGCACAAGTATCAGGATCATGTATCAGGCACTTGTATTGGGCAGATGTAGCGGGCACAAGTCTCAGGCACATGTATCAGGCACAAGTATGAGGCACATTTATCAGGCACAAGAATCAGGTACATGTATCAGGCACATGTATCAGGCACATGTATAAGGCACAAGTAACAAGCACAAGTATCAGGCACAAGTATCAGGTACAACTATCAGGCACAAGTGTCAGCCATACGTATCAGGCACAAGTAATAGGCATAAGTATTAGGCGCAAGTATCAGACTCAAGTATGTGGTGCAAGTATCAGGCGCAAACATCAGGCACAAGTACCAGGAACAAGTATCAGGCATATCTATCAGGCACACATATCATGCACAAGTATCGGGCGCAAGTATCACTCACAAGTATCAAGCACAAGTATCAGGAATGAGTATCAGGTACAATTATCAGTCACAAGCATCAGGCACCCGTAACAGACATAAATTGTAGGCACAAGTATCAGGCACAAGTATCAGACACAAGTATCAGGCACAAGTATCAGGCACACATTTTAGGCACAAGTGTCTGGCATGAGTATCAGGCACAAGTATCAGACACAAGTATTCAGCACAAGTACCTTGTCACAAGTAGAAGGATTGGACACAAGTACCAGGCACTGATATCAGGCACAAGTACAAGGCACAAGTATCAAGCAAAAGTATCAGGCACAAGTATCAGGCAAAATTATAAGGCACAAGTATCAGGTACACATATCAGGCACAAGTATCGAGCACAAGAATTAGGCAAACGGATCAGGCGCAAATTTCAGGCGCATGTATCAGGCAAAAGTACCAGGTACAAGTATCATGCACACGTATAAGGCACAAGTATCAGGCAGAGTATCAGGCACAAGTATCAGGTACAAGAATTAAGCACAAGTATCAATCACATTTTCTAGGCTCAAGTATCAGGCACAAGTACCAGACACAAGTATCATGCACCAGAATCAAGCACAAGTCTCAGGAACAAGTATCAGGCACAAGTATCAAGTGCAAGTATCAGGCGCAAGTATCCGGCACAGGTCCCAGGCTTAAGTATCAGACACAAGTATCAGGCACAATGATCTAGCACAAGCATCGGGCACAAGTATCAGGCACAAGTTTCAGGCACAAGTATCAGGCACAAATATCAGGCATGATTATCACGCACATGTATCAGGCACAAGTATCAGTCACACATATCAGGCATAAGTATCAGGCACAAGTATCAGGCACATATATCAGGCACAAGTATCAGGCACTAGAATCAGGCACATATATGAGGCACAAGTTTCAGGCACATGTATTTGGCACAAGTATGTATGAGGCACATGTATCAGGTACAGGTATCAGGCATAAGTATCACACGCAAGTACCAGGCACAAATTTCAGGCACAAGTATCGAGTACAACTATCAAACACAAGTATCAAGCACATGTATCAGGCACATGTATCAGGCACATGTATCAGGCACAAGTATGAGGCACAAGTCCCAGGCACATGTATCAGGCACATGTATCAGGCACTTGTATCAGGCACGTGCATCAGGAACAAGTATCAGGCACAAGTATCAGCCATCAGTATCAGGCACAAGTATCAGGTACAAGTATCAGGCACAAGTATCAGGTACAAGTATCAGGCACACGTCTGAGGTACACGTATCAGGCACAAGAATTAGGCACATATATTGGGCACAGGTATCAGGCGCAAGTATGAGGTGCAAGAATGAGGCGCAAGCATCAGGCACAAGTACCAGGCACAAGTATCATGCATAAGTATCAAGCACAAGTATTATGCACAATTATCTGGCACAAGTATCAAGCATATGTATAAGGCATAAGAACTAGGTACAATTATCAGGCACAAGTATCGAGCGCAGATATCAGGCACAAGTATCAGGCACAAGTACTAGGCACAAGAATCAGGCACATTTATCAGGCACAAGTATCAGGCACATGTATCAGGAACAAGTATCAGGCACAAGTACCACGCACAAGTATCAGGCACAAGTCTCAGGCACGAGTATCAGGCACAAGTATCAGGCACAATAAATTAGGCACAAGTATCACGCACAAGTATTAGGCAAAAATATCAGGTACAAGTATCAGGTACAAGAATCAGGCACAAGTATCAGGAACAAGTGTCAGGAAAAAACATCAGGTACAAGTATCAGGTACAAGAATCAGGCACAAGTATCAGGAACAAGTTTCAGGCACAAATATCAGGCACAAGCATCAGGCTCAAGTGTCAGGCACAAGTATCAGGCACAAGTTCCAAGCACAAGTATCAGGCACTGGCTTCAGGCACACGTTTCAGGCACAAGTTTCAGGCACAAGTATGAGGTACACGTACCTGTCACAAGTATGTGGCACAAGATTTAGGCACAAGTACCACACACAAGTATAAGACACAAGTATCAGGCCCAAGTATCAGGCACAAGTGCCAGGCACACGTTTCAGGCACAAGTATCAGGCACAAGTATTAGGCACATGTATTGGGCACAAGTATCAGGCGCAAGTATGAGGTGCAAGCATAAGGAACAAGTACCAGGCACAAGTATCAGGCATAAGATTTAGACCTTAAACTACCACCTCCACAAGGGGAAGCCAATCCGGTCAAACTCCGAGACAACGCCAATGCTCTCTTGCTTGGTTGTTTCCATGGTGCGAGGCGATAGTGTTAAAGTTGTAGAACTAGGGTCCTTCTAGGCATGTGGGTCCATAACCCTTTGTTGGAACTAGTGGATATAGAGTCACCCTTTAGGATGCCTATATCTCACTGATGCACACAACCAAATGTTTGGGGAACCAAATGGACACCACTGGTGAAGAGTGTGGAGCACAAGAATCACGTATAGGAGTGGACAGAACACGTCGCATTCAGTAGAAATGAATCGAAACATAATTTTTTTGCTTTGCACAATGACATTACATCAGATCTTTATAACATGTGCTTTAAGCTTTCCAACACATTCAAGCACGTCTAAAACGGAGCAGTAGAGTCCCTACTACGACCGTCAAAGTAACCCTTAGTGGTGCCGCCCACATTGCCTTGTATGCAAGGTAACAGGAGGCGCTTTGACGATGACCCGCCAGAGTGCCTTTCCTCGCCCAGAAGTCAAGGAGAAGTTCATCCTAGCCAAGGAGAGTCTTCTGGTTGCTTACTTTGTCCCTGGTGCATTTGGAGCTCGTTGGAGTTGAACTCGGATCGCCGGCGGTGGATTATCCTGCCACCCATGACGATTACCAGATTCCACCCGCCCAACACCCAAACTTTGGGCTAGGCTAACTTTCTGAATGCTCACTCAAACTGAGTAATATAAAGCTCAATATTGCATGAACAAATCCAAGGAATCCAAATGTAAAGTCAGATCAGATGTTCAACCACTCTCTAGTGGTCGAACCAAGGAATACGATCAGTGACACTCATGGAAAGGGGTACAACATGTCAACAAGTCGGGCCCTAGTTACACCTTTCTTGCACCCTAGTTTCACTCTAGCTGT
>SZWC01037801.1:0-13693 GCA_023375785.1 Penium margaritaceum
GGCTCGCGAACTACTACCAGGCTTACGAGGCTCTTGAGAAGAGTTTTTGTAGAGTCTTGGCCTAAGGTGATGTCTAGGATTTGTGCAGGTTGTTGTGGTAGACTGCAGGCGCAAATCTTGGTGATGAATGAGTTCTTGCTTGAAGACTGCCAGGTTGGCCACCTTTTATAGTAGGCTGCTGGCAAGTTGATAGCTATCCAGACTCATGGAAGCTTCCAGTTGTAGGTGAGAAGATTTTGAGCCTGGGAATCTTCCTTTAGGCAGTAGCCCCTCTAGTAGCTACTGCTGTAGAGTTGTTCAAGGCTGTGCTGACGTAGAGCGGTGGCCACTTATGGCTTTGCATGTGGCTGATGAATCGTGCATGTATGCTGTGACGTAGTGCTGTGTCGTGCATGCATGCGTCGATGTTAACGCTCTTCACTCTAGGTCTAACATGCTGCTCTTGAGTCACGTTAATGCAGCACCTGATGCAGGCGATCATCACTACCCAGTGAGGTATTACCCTACCCTGACTGGACCTAGAGTAGAACCTAGTAGTGCATAATTTCACTGCATATCTCCTGAATAGTCTTGGTCTGCATGCATGCACAGCCGTGCTGTGTGTGTAGCACATTGTATTTTACAGCTCTAGGGTCCATTTCCCCATGGACCCAGATGGCGAAATCAAATCTGGCCTATACAAGCGCAAAACATCTGCGCCGTTGGACGCGAGGATTTGTGAGAGAAAATTTCCTAAGTTCTTGTAGGCTCCTCCAATTCCAAAACCGACTACGCCAGCTTGACCAGAAAAAACAAGCGTAGCAATCGTCACCTCTAACACTCCCCATTGATTGGTGCGCTAAAGAGTTTTTCTAGTTGTCGCTGAAGAAATCGGTGACGTCGGGTGTCCTCCAAAGGGTTTCGATGTAAGAGGAAATTTTTGCTACTTCCCCAGTGTTGAAAAGTTTTAGAAGAGGATTTTCCTTGCTCTCGGGCTTGAGCTCGAGACTCGACTCCAACAACCTAGGCTCCTTCTGGGTATTGTTTGGATTCAAGAGGTTGTTGCTGGTCCTTTTCTGTTGTTTTCGCCATCAAAAAAGAGTTTGGTGGCGTCTCAAGTCGGCTTGGACATATTGCGATGACTTTTGTTGCAAGAAAGTGTGTAAGGGAGTTTTTGGCACATGCTGCTACATGGAGGGGCGCTCCGGTTGACTTGCCCTTCNAATCATTGTCCAAACATGGTAAGAAATTGACCTTGGTGAAAAGGTGGAGTAGGCGAGTGGTATACAAAAGGTTGTACAGACTTGGTAACCTTCCTAAGTCTCAACACGTGATAAAGGGAATTCTCAAACTAAACCATGCTCAACTCGCATGCCACGTTACATTCTCTTAAGATAAATTTGTGGTAGTTTTCCAAACCTACAACAAAACGACAATGAGTTACTAGGATGTACAAAGGCCTTAACATTAAAGAAAGTTTTAGGAACTCCATAGTCACCGTAGAGCGACTTCATGTTTATGTGATTTATAAGCTGAAGAAACAAAATTTCATTAATTCCAAACACATAAGAAACATTAGCAAATTGCTTTTGCGAATAGAAACCAAGAAGTCTCATATATTTCGATGTGAGGACTTACAAAACCTTTTTTGTGGAAGGTAACCTCCTTACAACCCATTCAAGGTCTTGCAACTGGAACTTGTATGCGTGTACACATGTGGTAGGTTTACTATAAGATAGTTTGATAAAACCCTAAGAGGTGTTGATTTTTGTGAAGTGTAGCAAGGGTTAGGTTCCTTGGGACCATTGTGATTGTAGAGCAACCACAAAAAGAGTAGAAAGCTAGAACTAGGAGAATGCTGGGACTGAATGACTNTTCCTAAGTTCTTGTAGGCTCCTCCAATTCCAAAACCGACTACGCCAGCTTGACCAAAAAAAACAAGCGTAGCAATCGTCACCTCTAACACTCCCCATTGATTGGTGCGCTAAAGAGTTTTTCTAGTTGTCGCTGAAGAAATCGGTGACGTCGGGTGTCCTCCAAAGGGTTTCGATGTAAGAGGAAATCTTTGCTACTTCCCCAGTGTTGAAAAGTTTTAGAAGAGGATTTTCCTTGCTCTCGGGCTTGAGATCGAGACTCGACTCCAACAACCTAGGCTCCTTCTGGGTATTGTTTGGATTCAAGAGGTTGTTGCTGGTCCTTTTCTGTTGTTTTCGCCATCAAAAAAGAGTTTGGTGGCGTCTCAAGTCGGCTTGGACATATTGCGATGACTTTTGTTGCAAGAAAGTGTGTAAGGGAGTTTTTGGCACATGCTGCTACATGGAGGGGCGCTCCGGTTGACTTGCCCTTCACTTAGAAGCTTCTCTACTACTTTCTGGTGGGTGGAGAAGTCGTTGTGAGAGAAGAAAAAAATGTTCTCCTCTCCCCCTCACGTCTAGCGGCTATTGCACAGGTATAAGTGGGAGTTGGAGTATTGCTGATGCCATTTTTGCCCTCACGCGTGCGATGTCGTCGCCCCATAGCTTCAGTCAGAACCTGCATGATCTTGGCTGCCACGGCTAGATTTGGGTTCACGCTAGTCGATTGTCGCACGCTTGGAGTTTCCTCCACTACTGTTGAATTACTCGTCAAGTGAACTGCAACCCCCTCCTCTCGTCGTACGTCTTCTTTTACCTGTCGCTTTGTCTTTTTCTTTTCTCCCTCGTCAAGTTCCGTCTCGTAGTGGGGGGGGCTTTGCGAGCTCACTTAAGAGGGGCAAGTTTGCTCACCACTTGACTTGCGAGCGAGCTGGCGAGTGAACTCGCTCCTCTTTTTTTTTGCTCGCTCACTTGCTCGCTCACTCGCTTACTCTTCCTGCTTGTCGCAACGGAAGGCAACTTGGCTACCATGCCTACCGTCCCGGCAGGCCTGCCGCTTGCTCCCTCACTTGCCCCTCTTGCAGCTCGCCCCCCCGTTCGCTTTCTCCGCACCTGCTCCGCCACATTCTCGTGCTTTGCACTCTACAGTCACGGCAAGCTGTCGCGGCTGACAACCTTGCTTGGGTGCTACTCTCGTAGCTTGCAGCGGACGTTGCTCCCCTCACAACCCCTTTTTGTGAAAAAAAACTCTTGCAACCCCTATTTTGCTCTATTTTCTTCATCCACGCTACCGGATTTTGTTTTTTCTTTTACGACTGAACGGGGTCTTTGGAGCGGTTTTTTTGGAAACGTTGGAGGTTAAAGTAGGTATCCCAACAAAGCAAGAGAGTGAAGTTGGTGGTTGAAGCTATTGATTGTCTGGGAGTAAAAAGGATTTTTTTTGTAGCAAGCTGCTGAGGGGAGACAGGTGTAAATTTTTCAGATGTGACGCCGACACTGAGCGTGACGGAGTCTGTTGACAATGAAAGGACTCGAACTGCTGTTGGGAAATTTTCTCCTGCAGGTGAATTTTCTTGATGGGTCCGGATGTGTGCTACATGCTCCACAAAAAGAAATTCATCCACCATGAGGCACGAATCTTCGTTTTTCCGTGTGTAAAGATCAACAATGGCGTTGGCACACGTGTTTGAATGTCGCGTGTCTCCCAGGTCGGCCTGCTTTTGGAAATACTACAAGTGGGCACTACGCAGAAGTCCACATTGCTCCATTCACCCATGAAAAATATCCGTCAGGACCCTTTTTTTTTTAAAATCTGCTTCCTTTGTTGTTTCGAGAACATGCTCGAGGACAATCGTGTGGTTGATCACCTTTCAGTGAATCTAGTGGCCGCGGATGTCAATGTGCTTCATCTGACCTTGAAATTTTGTCAATTTTGCAAGGTCAATAGCGGATTTGTTGTCAACGTAAACATTGGTTGGGTCGAGCTGCGGGAAGCCGATGTCGTTAAGGAGGTTCGTGAGGTAGGTAACCTCCTAAGCTGCTGATGTCGCCGCGACGTACTCAACTTTGGCTGAGTTGAGTGTGATGATATCTTGCCTCCTGCTCAACCATGAGACTGTCATTGTAGCCCACAGACAAACAAATCCTATGGTGCTTTGACGATTTTATTCTGTACCGCCGAAATCTACATCCACGTAGCTGCTCAGCTCCAAGTTGCTTGACGATCCAAAGACCAACCCTGTGCCTCAGGTAGTCCGGAAGAAGCGGAGGGCACGATCCAGCTCCTTGGAAGCCGTCTCACAGCAGATGTCATTCCCACACGCCAAGTTGCTCACCACAAACTGCAGGTCACGTGTTGGGTAGCTTGCATCGTGCATGAGAGAACCGGCTCTACTACAATAGTCGGTCTCATTTCTCCCCCTTTGTCCTTGATGAATCAGCTGCTGCTACGTTAGCGGAGTCGGAACGTGACGATCAGGGATGTCAAACTGTTCAAAGAGTTTTGTTGCGTAAGACTGTTGGGACAAGTTGATCTTACGTGATGCACGATCGCTTTGATGTTCATGCCGATGTAGTAAACAAAGCTCGGCATCAGCGACACATTCACTTCTTCGGCAATTGCATAAGCAGTTGCGTGGATGAAGTCTAGCAGTGGGCCGATGATCAGGATATCGTCAACGTAGACAAGGACGTAGCAATCTATACGTTTGGTCTCAGCCAGACGATGTAGAAACAAGTAGTCATCGTAGGCTGATGGATGAAAGTCCAGTGACTCGAGGAGGCTTTCGAGCTTGCGGTACCAAACGAGAGGGCTCTGCTTCAACCCGTTCAAGCTCTTGACAAGCTTGTAAACCCTTCCACTATTGTCATCATATCCTTATGGCTGCTTCATATAAACCATAGAGTTCATTTCTCCATGTAGAAAGGCGTTCTTGACGTCAAACTGCTACACCTCATAGTCTTTGACTACTACAATGGCCAGCATGATGCTCGCTATGGTAGAACGACTGACATGTGCGCAGGTTTTGAAGAAATCCTTGCCTTCCACTTGCGATGATCCCTTTGTAACCAAGCATGCATTGAATTTGTCCATGCTACCATTTGTTTTCGTCTTCACCTTCAATATCCACATCACACCAACTGGCCTTGAGTCAGATGGTAGCTCTTTTATCTCCCAAGTTCTCAACTCTATAAGGCTATTGTGTTCTCCATCAAGCGTTGCTTTCCAAGGTGCTGCAAACTCGCCTGCCAGTGCTTACTTGAGTGACTTTGGCTCGGGCGGTAGTGTAGNGGATCATAGTCCTTTCTTTTGTGATGGATTGACTCCACAAATGAGTCGTAGAATGACTCAAGGAAAACAGCATCATGACTGGTGACAATATATTGGGTGTCGATGTCGTAAAACTCCCAACCTTTCATGTTAGGGATTTGTCCAACAAACACGCCCCAAGCTGCTTTGTCTACAAGCTTCCTTTGACGTTCTTTTGGGACGTGGAGAAGCACCTTGCAGCTAAATGTCTGGAGCATGGTGATGTCTGGCTTGTACTCGTGCAATGCTTTAAATGGAGTTATGTCTAGTAAAGCCAGGTGCGGTACACGGTTTTGCACCCAAATTGCTTCCCTCAAAGCATACGAACACCAGGAGATGTCTAGTTGAGCTCGTAGCAGCATGGATTTGAATGTTTCCTGGAAAGTATGATTTGCCCGTTCTCAGACACCATTCTACTACCAAATACATGGTGTAGAGAACTATTGTACGATGCCCATGTCCTCAAGCTGCGACAAAATTTTTGTATTGGTGTAGTCGTTAGCATTGTTGGAGCGTAGGAATTGCAACTTCTTGTTGCTTTGCCTCTCCGCCATTGCCAACTGTTTGAAGAAGTAGGTTGGCGCTTCATCTCTTGTTCGGAGAGGGTATCTCCAAAGAAAACGTGTTGCATCATCCACAAAGATGAGGAAGTCACGGTGTCCACCATAGATTGTTCTTAAGGGGAGCGGTCCACAGATGTTGGTGTGAACCAGTCTCAGATTTTGGCTGATGTCGCACTTGCTTGCAGGAGGGAACATTTGTCATGGCAACTTGGCACGAACGTAGTCCTCACAAGGGTCAGTTATGCTTTTGCCACTTTTCTTGATGTTGAGGCCCTCGACATGGCCTTTCTTCATCATGGATTTCACCAAATTATTGCGGATGTAGCCAAACCTCTTGTGCCATACTACAACATCTACACCTGTAGGTTGGTGTTGACTTACTCTTGCAAAGGGGGAATCCATCTCATCTTGAGCTGGTACACTAAAGTCTAGCTAAATCATGCCATGAGGAAGGAGCTAACCTTCTAGAAAGGTTTTTCCTTCATGACTTTTGAGCGTGACATGCTCGACGTTACTGATGACGTGAGCTCTTCTCTTCATCAGTTGGCCGAGGGAGAGGAGATTAACAAAAATGTAATGTATGTACAGAACTTTACCGAACTTGTCATGTGCTCCATTACACCATGTCACGGTCATTACGCCCTTGCCAAGCACGGGCACTTGCTTGTTGTTGGCGACTGTCACGTAACTCCAATCAGAAGTCTCATAATTGTGGAGGCAGGATTTGTGGTACGTGATGTGCGAGGCACATCCGTTCTCCAGGTACCAGATATACGGCAAACAAACCAACTTGTCACTTTGACTGTCTGACAAGTGGAACAGTGATGTAGTGTAGTCAAACTGCTGCCCTTTTCCTTCCTTCTTTGACTTCTTTTCGGACCCCTGACTACCCTTTTTCTTCTT
The DNA here is from genome assembly GCA_023375785.1 of Penium margaritaceum. NCBI lineage: Eukaryota > Viridiplantae > Streptophyta > Zygnematophyceae > Desmidiales > Peniaceae > Penium > Penium margaritaceum. Next base: position 6,609 of record SZWC01037801.1, read on the forward strand.
TTCTTCTCCACTCACCTTCTTCTCTCACCCTTGCTTCTTCCTGTTGAAGTTGCTCTACATCCTCCCTTTCTCCTCATCGTGCAACCTCTTGAAGCAGTCTTTCTCCACGTGCCCTTTCTTCTTACAATAATGGCACGTGATGTAAGGACGTGATCCAGGCAGCTGGCTAATGACATTATGTACAATTGCTTTTCGGTGGGAGCGCGTTGACTCATGGAAGTATGCTGCCTTCATTACTGGATGGTTGTTTGACAGGGAGTGAGACGCGCTCTTCTCTCCTTCATTCTAGTAAGTTGAATTGCTAAAAAAACCACCTTTTTCACTTGTGAGTCAGCATTTTGTCTGCTATGCCAATAAGGCATACATCTTACAGATGTATGCCTTTGTCAGTTCTGCTTTAGGTTTGAATTTGAGAACATTCTTCACGCCATTGCAGTGTTCAATGAGGCCATTGAGGAGGAAAGTCACAAATAATGGTTCAAAGATGGGTGTGTCTGTGATGGCAAGTTGGTCGCGGAGCGATTTTGCCTNTGTACAATTGCTTTTCGGTGGGAGCGCGTTGACTCATGGAAGTATGCTGCCTTCATTACTGGATGGTTGTTTGACAGGGAGTGAGACGCGCTCTTCTCTCCTTCATTCTAGTAAGTTGAATTGCTAAAAAAACCACCTTTTTCACTTGTGAGTCAGCATTTTGTCTGCTATGCCAATAAGGCATACATCTTACAGATGTATGCCTTTGTCAGTTCTGCTTTAGGTTTGAATTTGAGAACATTCTTCACGCCATTGCAGTGTTCAATGAGGCCATTGAGGAGGAAAGTCACAAATAATGGTTCAAAGATGGGTGTGTCTGTGATGGCAAGTTGGTCGCGGAGCGATTTTGCCTTGTAGATGTAGGCCTCTCAAGCTACTGAGGCTGATGTGGGAGAGCTCTGTGTAAAGATGACACTTGAAAGTGTAGTTGCTCGACATGTAGGTCCGTAGCATGTAGGAGCATGCATGTTTAGCATGCTTCGTGATTGCCTCGTACATGCAAATGACTTGTTGAATGCGAGGACGTAGCTGATTGTCAAGCACCATGTATACAGCTTGCGTGAAGTAGTTGAACTCCAACACGATGTGTGGTGGAGATCTTGGGGGTCGAGGAACGGAATAGCAAGTGTAGAACTTTTAGATGTTGTGAATCTTGGCCACTTTTCTAAACTAGTGACCTAGTGCAGGGATTTCTCGCCATCAAATTGGTTGATCTTGATCTTTTTCACATGTAAAAAAGGCATCTACTGCTAGCACAATGTCCTCTAACCACTGGTACACAACTCTCTTTTTTGGAGTTGTGTGACACTACTACACGTTTGCTACTACCTGTTGCGCCTAAAACACAGGCTACACTGTTGGATGTGATTTCCCTATGTATGTCTTAGGCGTTGGTGCTTGAGGAGATGGCTGAAATGGTGCCATCGTGGGCACGCCCAATGGAACCTGTGGCTCTTCGGCTAGAAACTACTAGTGCATTCTTTCTTGTGGTGACGCTACACGTGGCACTTATGGAGGAATGATAGGCTGCTACATGTGTGGTGGAGGATATGGCTGAGGTAGATGTGCTGTTGATGCTTGTGAAGCTTCTTGGGCATGATTAAACTGTTGATGCTGCTATTGTTGTTGTCGGAGTTGCAGTTGTTGCTGTTGTAGCTGGTTTTGCTCCTATAGCCATGCCATCTGCTGCTAAATCTGATTCAACTGAGCATCACGTGTGAGCTGCTCCTGTTGGCGGAGTAGCTCTTGTGCACCTTGTTGCTGCCTCAATGCCATAGTCTCATGCTCCACAGCCTAGCGCGTAGCTGCTTCTTGCTCCGCCATGCGCTTTGCTTCATCAGCCAAGAATAGCGCTTCTTCCGCCTTATGTTTTGCCTGCTTTGCCACATGTCGACTCTGATCTTGTCCCATGCGCCAACCATGCAGGACAGAATTTTCATCAAGAGGTGGAGAATTTGTACCAAAATTCTCTATCATCATGTTGCTCACGTGATCCACGTTGCCTCTAACATTTGCGGGCTGGATCCCATCTTGAGCGCTTAAAGACATCAGTTGCTCGCTAGCGTAGGCGATTGGATTCTAAAGCTCCTCCAAAACAGACCTAGCTAGGACTCAGACTATAGATGCTGTCAGCACTGACCTCGCCTGATATCATGTTGATATTTGTGGGGTGTGGCAAGGGTTAGGTTCCTTTCAACTACAACTGTTGTGCGTAGAGAGCAACCACAGAAAGAGTAGACAGCTGGAACTGGGAGAATGCTTGGACTGAATGACTTTAGTTGATCACGAATATACTAGAAGAAACAGTATAGCAAACATAGCTCAGCAAGAGACTAACTCTGGACTCTCACGCCTAGACACAGCTCTTGACCCATAGGTAGGCAACGCGTAGCAAGACAACTCTAGCAAAGTAGCATGAGTCTTGGGCGTAGTCTGGCCACTTATTCTAAGTAGTCTGGCCTTCAGGTAGTCAGGGGCGTCCTCTTGCCCACACTGGGAGACTGTTGCCAAGCTTACTAGGGTCTTGAGGAGAGTGTCTACAGAATCTTCACCTCATGTGATGTCTTGGACTGGTGGAGGCTGTTGTGGTACATTGCAGGCGGAAAGCTTGGTGATGACTGAGTTGTTGATTGAAGACTACAACGTTGGCCACCTTTTATAGCAGGCTGCTAGCAAGTTGACAGTTGTCCAGGCTGATGGAAGCTTCCGGCTACAGGTGGGATGATTCCTAGTGTGGGAACCTTCCTGTAGGTAGTAGCCCCTCTACTAGCTCCAGCTGTTGAGTTGTGCATGGTTGTGGTGATGCGGAGCGGTCCCTGATCCTAGCTTTCTATGTGGCTGATGACTCGTGCATGTATGTTGTGATGTAGTGTTGTGTCGTGCATGCATGCCTTGATATAGAGCGGTCCCCACTATGTGCCTTGGATGTTGATGTTGAGTCGCGCTGATGTAGCAGCTGATGCAGGGCGGTCCACACTGCCAAGTAAGGTGTAGCCCTACCCTGACTAGACCTAGCCCAGAACCCAATAGTGCATAGTCGCACTACACAACTAATTGGTCTGGGTCAGCAGGCATTCACAGCCCTGTTATGCATGTAGCACACATTATGAAACTCTAGAGTCCATTCCCTCCATGGACTTAGATGCCAAAAAACTGGCCTATACAAGTAGAGAAAATTTTCGTTGTTGGACCCAGGAACGTTTTAAAGAAAACTCCTTAACTTCTTGTAGGCTCCTCCGATTCGAAAACTGAATGCGCCAGATTGACGAGAAAAATAGTCGTAGTAATCATCACTTCTAACAAGAGGAAGGTTAGGATGCCTCTGGTGGCCATTTAGAACATGAAAGGTAAGAGAATTTCGATAAATATTAGAGCATGGACGCTCAAGATGGCCTCGCTTGTTCACTTATGCTGTTAGATGGATTCAGACACCCGACTTGTATTTTCAATGGGTCATGGTCTCATGGCATGCCGTCGTTGCCTTCCCCTTGGATGGTCCTAGTGGACAGCACCAAGTCCACCTTACGTATAGGTAGGGTGGGTTCCGATGCACTCAAGGCCATTAGATCTTATTATGATTGGTGCGTTTGGTAGTGTTTCACGAAGGCATGTTGGCTAGTCCACGTAGTAGAAAAACAACCTATACATCCATCATGTACATTGAATGAAAATTGTACCGCCTTTCGTGTTTTAACTGGCAACCATTGGAACTCTTCTCTAGCCCAAAGTTGCACCATCAGCTTTTGAAAGAAGTTTGCAAATGCTTTTTTGGATATCCGCCGCCTTGTCTTGAAGGTGGAGATTGGACATCCGCCGTTTGCGACCCCTTCTAAAGCTGCTCTCGCTCGATTGCCTGACGATGGTCCCATCGATGGTAGGCCGGTGTCACACGACCCCGTAACAACTCCGAGCCACGTCCCGAGTTCCCTCTCCTTCGAAAGCAACGAGTTGGAGGTCGTTGTTGGGCATTTACGGTCACACCGGTGCGCGTCGCAACTCGCCTTGGCGGTTTGGCATTAACAGAAATTTTCAGAATACTTGTGATGCAAGAGCGTCTGCGTTGACCCATGTTTTCGATTCGCACAACTCGATAAATGCACAAACAATTGGGTGTCGTCGACAAGTTGCGAGAGAGTTGCTTCACCCCCGGAGGTGTAGCAACTCCTCGCAACCCTTTACGGTCACATAATTTGCGGACAAAGAGTTGTCGGTAAAACGACCGCTGACTTAATTTGCTTTTCTTCATTTTCATTGTAACGTCATCAAAGCGAGACACATTGTGGCATGCACGACGTCACTCTACTTTGATGAGAAAAACAAATCCTAAAACATGCATGCTGCTTGCTATCGGATGGTGTCACACTGCTGCTGAATGAACTTAAGCGCGGAAAAGTGTGCGCCATCGAGTTGATCGAGCACGTTCGACGCGGTTTGCGACGGACGAGTTTATCGGCCCTACGAACTCAGCTCACCGCGACTTTCCGCGGTGAGTTGAGTTCGTTCGGTGTGACACCGGCCGTAGTCACACAACACCGTACCACGGCTCTGAACGGCGGCCTTAGGGTTCGTTTGGATTACGTCGCATTGGCCGTACTGTCCTCGAAACCTGTGCGACGTCCAGTTCATCGTTCTGTCCCGCGTGTGCGACCGCGGAAGTCGTACGTCCGGTGGCTGTCCTCGAGTTTTGCGCGGACGCTCGATCGCACGGTTGTGCGATTTGAGTAAGGCTCACGTTGTGCGCCCGTGGGCAGCTGGAGGACGTCGCACGGTTGTGCGACGTAATCCAACCAAACCCTTAGCTGAACTTGTGTGAATCCGTCGTTCTTTTCTCCTCGCGACTTTTTGCCCGTGAAAGGCTCGTATTGATTTCTAATCGTGACGAACTCTGTGAAACTTGTTTTGTCATCGCGAGGTCGGCTCCTTCGAAGCATATCATTTGCTGTCCCGCACGCGGCCTCATTTTTGGATTCAAGGGTTCAGCGGCTTNCCCCCCCACAACCCACCCTACGCACCCCACCCGCCATTCCTCTAGAGACAATCCTGGTCAGCATTGAACGCTGGGATTTTTTTGCGCAACGCTGTTCAGCGCGACGGAGTACAGGGTGACCAACAGTTCGAAGGGGCTGCGAGGCCTTGCGCCAGGGGCGAAGCAAACCTCTCCTGCCAGCGACACCAAACCGTGCCAGCGCAGCTCTCCTGCGTTCAGGACCGTTCTCGTCTCGCCCTGGCGAATCACACCTCTCCCACCTTGGAGCCGGAAGCGCTAGCGATGCTGGTAACTCCTGGACCTCCGTGAATTGGCCCCGCATGTGGGCACCGCGGTTGCGATGGTCATGACGCCGGCCCCACGCCCACCCAAGCCCACATCGTCCTGCTGATGCACGCAACCGTCGGGCCGGCGTGGCCCGGGCGGTCTCGTCCCCCGCGGCCTTGGCTCAATCCCAATGCACCTTCCGCGGCATTTCCAATCCCAATCCCAATCCCAATCCCAATCCCAATCCCAATCCCACTCCCAATCCCAATGCAACGTGGCAGACTGCCCCTGCTCTTGACGCCTGCCGCTCGCCCAATTCGCTCCGGTGAGCTCCATTTCGATCTCGACAGCTGAAGCCTGCTGCCATTGCTACCTTCTCGGACCCTCCAGGCCCCCGTGCCGCCCCGACCGACCACCATGGCAGGCCTGAGGGCCTCCTGGCTCGTCCGCGACCTGGCCGGCCACCACCGCCACCGCCACCTCCACCTCCACCTCCACCCACTCGCGCACCACCAGCAGTACCAGCAGGAGCAGCAGCAGCTCGCACTGACGCCGAAATTCGCCCGCACAGGCTTAGAAAGCAACCAATTTCCTCCGCACTGGAGGCCGAGCGTTTCACCGGGCCGCGATTCACTCTTGCGACGGGGCAGGCACAGCGGCAGTCTCACCGCACCGCCATGCCTCCAGCCCCTGCTGCTGCTGTTCCTCCCGCGACCCGCGCAGAAGCAGCAGCAAATTGGCGGTAGCAGCGGCAGGGTCAGCAGCAGCGGCGGCGGAGCGGCTCGCGCCTTGGCGCGTGGCGAGTCCATGCCGGCCAAGAAGCTGAAGAAGAGCAAGCGGTCGAAACACGACGCCGATGGCCTCCGTGCCGTCGCAGACGCCAAGCAAGCGGCAGGAGGCAAGGGCAAGAAGAACAGACGGGGAGTTGGTGGGGAGGACGCCCTAGCTAGTAGCAGCGGAGGCACTGGGAGCAGCATTGGCGGCGGCAGTGGCATCAGCAGCGGCAGTGGGACGGCGTCAGCTGCAGTCTCTACCCCGGGGCGAAGGTTGCAGGAGCAGACGGGCGCTGTGAGGCCGCTTGGATCCAGCCTGCGCAGCCTGGTGGCAGATGCCGCCGCAGCAAATCTTGGACTGCGCTGGCCTCCTCCTCTGCCGTCTCAGACTAGCTTCAGCAGCAGCAGCAGCAGCAGTAGCAGTAATAGCAGTAGCAGCAATAGCGGCAGTGGCAGCAGCGGCGGGGGTGGTGGCAGCAGGAGCGGTGTTGTTCGTGGGTCTGGGGTTGTGACCGGGCTGATACCTCCGACTCCGCACACGCTGCTTCTCCCTGGAAAACGCTTGCATGCGCATGCGCGTGTCATCATCATCGGTGATGTTCATGGTGAGAAAGCCATGGCATGCCCTCAGCTGACATGACCTTGCATGGCATGACATGGCACGGCATGGCACGGCATGGCATGATATGACTCTACTTGACATGACATGGAGTAACATGACATGACATGCTATGGCATGATATGACATAACATGACATGACATGGCATGATGTGACATGACGTGACGTGACGTACATGACATAATGTGACATGACATTCACATGAGGTGACATGACATGACATAACATGACATATGACATGACATGACATGACATGACATGACATGACATGACATGACATGACATGACATGACATGATGTTACCTAGCAATGACGATTCCATTGCCATTCAGGGTACATTCCTCACGCGATGCTGTTGCCGTGTGCAGTAGAGTCAAATGCATGCTTCACAGCGCAGGGCTTCCGCCT
>SZWC01037802.1:3144-14414 GCA_023375785.1 Penium margaritaceum
CCTCCCCAAACCACCCATTTCCCGGCTGACGGTAGCGTAACGCTGAAGCTGACTCGCCGAAGCCTCCGGCCGCACGCGCCACACACTGCTTTCCCTTCGTAGCGTCATCTCGCACAGGGGCTGATGTGCAAACTGCGTCGTGGCGACAGACTGACGTGGCTTCGCAGAACCGGTGTCCGACAAACCAACCTTCGCCCTCTCAAACCTTGAGCTCTCCGCACGTCAGATTCTTTTTTTTAGCTGTTACGGGAACGGGTGAAAGCCGATCCCCCCCCCCCATCAGCGACTTTTAACTTTAGTGGCCACCGCGACATTGGCGCTCCCGACTGGCCCGTCCATTCGCTTACAACGATGTGACGGACCGTCACGCAATACTGCCGCTCCCTCGGACGGCTTGTGCCCGGCCGGCTGCTATGTTTGGCATGGGCGTAATCGCTGATGTATCCGCGCAAGCATAAACATAAGCCTAATATACCAAGAATTGAGTAAAATTTCTATATATCCAAAAAATCGAAACAAAAATAAATATATCCGTATTGATGGCCATGCCCGATCGGCAACACAATTATCCGATATATAAAAGAAAAATGAGTGATATTTCACCCCCGCCATCACAAGAATCGCGATCGAGCAATTATCCTTTCTTTTTTAACTCCCCAACCCCCATTCGCAGATTTCCTGTTGGGTGAAATATCTCGGATACCCACGACACAAGCACTCTTCAGCTGGCGTACCCATGGGTCAAAACTTTGGTGCGGCATAACCGGTGCGAGAAAAACATAAGAACATGATACCCATGAATACCGTGTCTACTAACGGCGTACTCAGATGTTGAAGGACAGCAACGACATATGGGCGTGTCGTTCCTTTTCTTAAACTTTGGGTATGCCGTCTTTAATTTTCTCTACAGGTGCGTTTTGCGAAAACTGACCATGGTCCGGTCGGGCACTATGATTTCATCTTTGCATAATTGATTCATTCATTGGTTGGCGGATTTGCGCCGTCGCCTTGTAACGAACATTCTACTGTGAGGAATGCTACAGGTTCTTATTTTCATAATTGTTTTGCGGGGGTTATCGACATGTTGTACTTACGTCCTCGTTGTTCCATACATGCACAATTTACACTTCACCGACGTTGCATGCACTTAGTAGAACCGACCTCGTTGCCTCAGCCTCTCGTACATGTGGCTTCTTCGTCATTTGCAGGACGTTTGCACACCAAATAACGAATGACGCTGACAGTCAACTTTGCGAACTTCGGGTGCATCATTCAGTGTGCATTAGTTGTCATGCTAGTGTCCCCCCTTACCCGTCGTTCTCGTCTATACCAAAGTTTGACCTTGCACTTGCCGCCAGGGTACAACCCTAGTCATTCCGGCACCGTGCACTCCCAAAGCACGGTGCACGTGACATAAGAGTATGGTTGAGGCTGACCTCCAGCGAAGTGAGCAGCATAATGGGTGTCTCCAGCCTTTAGTCCTCTGTTTTTCCGTTGCATACCCATGTTCCATCAATAGGGCCACACTTCTCCGGTGGTGTGCGTCTTGGAAGCGGGGACTTGGCCAGTCCCATGACCACACCTTGAGGTCCCCTCCTCTATCCTTTGCACGTCCCGTTCTGGATGAGCCACGTGTCTCTTCCCCCTCAACCCGTGCCTCATTTATTATGCGTAGTTGGGCACCGAAGTTTTCGTGATCCTCTTGTCGCCAAAGCTGGCGGCTAGTCGCTATAGTGACAAACCGATGCAGAATAAACGACCCAGTGTTAGCTCATGTCCTTCATAGTAGTATGTTCACCATACGTGGGGCTTGCAGTTTCACGCTAACATCCTTCTGTTTTGTTCCTTTTTGGCAGTCTCCTCCAACAACGGGGAGGGCAAGAAGGCCCCATAACGTATCAAGGCGGAGGACGACTTCCCGAGCGGAATGGAGTTCTCTGACATGGCCGGGTGTCACCGAGCCATGGACGACTAAATGATCAAGAATCGCATCACTGTCCATTGATTGCGAAGTGAGCCAACAAGATTCACAGCTCGATGTGCCCAGTTCAAGGACAACTACTACACCTGTATTTTGCTCACCCACGTGTGTATCCAAAGTGGAAGGACGGCCATCACTCTGTGCTTAGGTCTGGCAACGGCCGCGGAGATTTACCGAAGACAGTCAAGTGAGTGTGCCGGCACATCACGGCCACCATGCATAAGAACCTCTATGCGAATGTCACAGGTTTGGAGGCGGTGGTGAAGAAAGCTACCGGCAAGACGTGGACCGTGGCACGATGTACCGTGTGAAGGTTGCGGCAGAAGAAAAGCTCCTCCGCTCGTGCACAAATTCTTGGTCTATGTTTCATGCATATACCCAAGAGGTGCTTTTGTAGTGGCTGAATAGCACTATTTCATTCATGTTTTCTGCACAAAGTATGACGCCGGGTGAATTATTTTGTTGTTTAGCTCATGGAGCTGGACCGGAACGCACACGCCATTGTACAGGCAACGTAGGACAGCGTTTTTCACTCCACGTTTATCACCCCAGGTGCAACAGTGCTCGGGTTCTAGCATTCTTGTTGTATCTTGACAACGGATGGGACTTTATTGAAGAATGGGCACAAGCAGACCCTGCTGGTGGCACAATAATTCGACGCCAACGACCACGTAGTGCCAATGGTGTGGGCTCTTGTGCCTACCAAAGTCAAGGACCATTGGCAGTGGTTTTGCTACCACCTCACCATCGCGTACCCCACCATATCAGAGCATAGAATAGTAGTCATCAGCGACCGTGAGAAGGCTTTGATGAACGTTGCCTCGTACAAATTGCCGAGTGACACACACACTTACTGTATGTGGCACCTTCGTCAGAACGTGTGGCAATGGTCAAGGAAGCATGATGCTTTCAAATGCATGCGTCTGGTGCACGCATCGACCATCTGTAACAGATTCGACGGAATCTTTGGCCTACTAGGCCAAAACCGCAGTGCTTGAGGGTATCCTACCCTCAAGCAATCTTGTCTCACCGCCCACAGTCCCAGGTGACCTCGCTCGAGCCACGTGGCTCCTTCGACCAATCGGCATGGCACTGCCACGCTACACTCCCCCACGCTAGGAGTGAGAGCCGCCTCAACATCTCCGGTAATCCCAACGTGGGATTTGAGCCCTGGAGCTCTGATTCCAATGTAACGGATGCAACGGAATCCTTGGCCGTCTCAGCCAAAACCACGGTGCTTGAGGGTCTCCGACCCTCAAGCCATCCCATCTCACCGCCCACAGTCCTAAGTGACCCCGCTCGAGCCACGTGGCTCCTTTGACCGGTCGGCATGGCACTACCACGCTACACCATCTCTGAGTTCCAGAGGTACCGGTCATGCGGCGCCTGTACCCACTATGTGAAGTGTGCCTGTTTAGTAGGTGCAGTGTCGGGGACATACCCCTTTAGTTCTGGAAGAGAGCTTACTACCCCATCCGCTCTGGTGGACACACAACGTCCAACGCCTCTCAGCCGCTAAAACGGCCGCATACTCCAACTACGAAAGTAGACCTTTTACTGCCTAATCCCAAACTTTGTGTGGGTGTAGCGCATGATGGCTGATCGCAGGAAAGGCAAGGGCATGCAAGGGTGACCTAGCACCAAAACCAGAGGCTTGCTTGCTCAACGCATCCGTTTTGGTGAACAATTAAGACGTGATATAGGAGGGTCCCCAAATGGCTACTGTGCGCACGGCTGTTAACTGTGTTTGCCGCGTGGACATCGCACAATGTTCGTGCATGTACGACACTGGAAGGTGTCTGGCAAGATGTGTGTGTATGCTTGCGTAGCGCTACTTGGAGGGGGCCATCCGCCAGAGCCTATGTGCTACGTTGTGCTTACAAAGATGGAGGTCAGACGCACCTACAACAACGCGATGCCGAGCATTGACCCAGCCACAATGAAGCCGTTGGAGGGGGTCATCTGGATGCAGCCAGGTCCACACTATGGACGTGGATGGTCCCAGAGCAAGAGAAAGGACCGTGGCGAACGATGCATAGCCAACAACATCTGCCACCGATGTGGCCTGAGGGGACACATCATGACGCGGTGAAGCTACGCAGTGGCCGTGGCACCACCACTGGCAACAACAACAAAAGTTGCATTGCATAGTCAACTAGAGGGTACGGAATCAGTTGTGCGCACGGAGGCATATGCTAGGGAATGGCCATCAAGTGGCACACAGGCAGAAGCTGAGGCAGCCAATGCAGCTACAACACTTGCAATAGTAGCAATTGGAGGACACATGGACTCTTCATCTGCGGCATAAGGCATAGGTGCAGGTCCGGAGCATAACTCCATTACATGCAACACAATCAATGTCTCTGGCAATGACGACCACATGTATGACCGCGAATAGTTTATAGGGTTGATGTCATGTACACCCAGTTTGTGGAACTATGTAGCCGATATACCAATGTCTCACAGAAGACAACGCATATGACAATCCTGCACAAAAAACAACGCATATGACAATGTCACACAAAAAATAACGCATATGACAATGTCATACATAAAATAATGCACATGCCGATGTCACACAAAAAACACTTTAGGAAACCAGAAACGCTAAGAAAAATGTCATGTTCCAGACACATAACACGTAACATTGATGCATGACACATTTTTTGTCGTTCACTATGTCTCGGACAAATGCACCATTGCACCTTTTTCCATGTCAGGTCCAAAACACGTACTGTGATCTAGCACGAAGAAAGGGGTGGGCGGCTGGTACATTTTGTTGCGGAGGCTGGGCGGATGGTTGCTTTTGTCATGCATGGTGGGGGATTGGTTGCTTTTCTTCCGAACCACAGGCGATCGTTTCTTTTCTTTTTAATGACGGGCGGATGAGAGTCACACTTTGCATTTTATGGATATCTGAGCTATTTCACCCTATCTTCTAACGTATGACTCGTGAGAGGAGGAAGTTTACAACCCTAAATGCTTTATGCTAGACAAAGGAAATTGAGCCGGAGGAGGACACACCATGCTGGTGGATCAGCAAAGAGGACGACATAAGGCACAGACAATAATTCCTCCACTACACGCACCTGGTGCGAGTCACTAAGGACGTGCTACATGGTGGCTGGGATGATGTCCTAGAGGACTTTCATGGTTAAGAGGACAACTTTGCCTTTGGGCTAGTATTTTCATACATTTTCTTCCTCCACATAATGCGCTATACAGACATACAGACATAATACACTGTCTAATGTGTCCACATACATCCTTCCATGTCGTGTTTTTCATGGTGTGTAGGAGAGGAGACAAGGGCTATAGGAGGCAAACAAGGAGGCAATGGCCACTGGAGATTTTCACGCACATAGGCAAAGAGGAGAGAAGGAAGGTCAGAGAACACGTGGCCAAGCTGTGTAGGGAGCTTAGAGTATGAAGCGTGTGTCAGACTCCCTAAGCTTTGGTCTTGGGTGGTGACTCCTTCCCTATCGGCACAAGTGCATTTCGCACATTAACCACGCCATATCCAAACATCGGAACTTTAATGACACCATGTCCACGTATTCGGACATTAACTATGCTACACATCTGTTAACGTTTTTATTGATGCCGCATCCAATTTGCTTTCACTAAACAATGCCATATCCACATTTGGAGTTTGGCAAGTCGGCCAGTGTTTAATGGTCCCTTGTCGACTTAACAGTCATTATGTGTGATGACTGGTCATCCACAAATAGGCATGATAGTCTGGTTGCTTGTTGCTTCCCAGCCAACAAGCACCTGTATCTGACCTTGACGCCGATAGGATGTCGTTGTTGCCGAAAAATAGCAATGACTCATCCAATGTGTAGTGTACGCATGATGTGTGCTTAGAGAAGTGCTCACCTACCACGTTTTTCTTTGGGCACTAAAACCCCAATGATGGGCGGTTTCGTGAAAAACCAAGAAGTGTCAGCCCCAGTAACCCTTGTTGAAGGTGGTAAGATGTCTTTGTCACGTGGTGTTGACCCCAAATATATGAACCAAACCGCTTTTCATCACGCGGAATGATGTTGAGGACGGTTTCCTGGAGTAATTAGTACGCTTCATAGATGGATAATGCGTGCAAACCAACAGATCACTTAAATAGGAAACAAGTTAAAACTGGTTGTGTTGTACAGATTTTATCATGGAAGCCAACTGACAATCCACTCCCTAATCGGAGGAGGAAGGGAATGGAGCCAGATAACGATGTCACAAGTATGGCAAAACCACTCTGGCTAGCAACAGTCTGGGGCAAAACCAACTTCGACGTCGTCATCATAGTATACATAGTCCATGTTGCTCTCGATACCATAAAACATGTCATCATCCTTGCCTTCTTTTTCCCCTAGATTTATTGATCCGGCCATCAAGCCATCTTGCACCAGACACGTGCAGTAGTACACCTTGGTGACATGGGCACAAGTACCAACAGGCCTTAACTGACAAATGGCACATATAGTATACACACCAGTCAAGAATGACAGCACACTTGATTTACCCAGTGTGAAGTCTAAATTTACGGTAGTGGATTTCCTGTTCCTTGAACACAAGTGTTGAACACAACTCGTAGTTGCAATAGAACAATGTTGAAAGAGATTGAATCACGAGACCTCCCTGTACCATGTACGTGTTGCTCAACTATGCACTGAATACATGATCTATTGTTTCTCCATTCATTTACACGATACCCAAAACACATGGACATGGAAAGAATGTTCTTGCAGAAAATCAATGATACATCAATTTCCCAATACATCCATCCAGTCCAATGTCCCAAATATCTCTGATGTGCTTCTAATGACGTTCGGGGTTCTCCATGTATCAGGCCGTGTGCTGTTAGACCCAACCCATCAGCAACTTGTGCTATGTATCCTTCAACCTCCCATAGAACAGGCCACAAGTAGCCTTCTAGATTATGGTAGTGTCACCTACACATACTAAGGTATTATGGACATTAAAATGAGTAATTACTCATGTACAGAAAGCTTGAATGGAATGTAAGGAAAAAAGTTAAAGGAATGTAATGAGTTACGCAAGGTGGAAACAATGGAAAGGAATACATTACTATTTACATGTATGTGTCATCATCCACCTTATCAGGCTCAAAATCCCATGTGTCTTGAAGGCGTTCAACTTCCTATATTGCGGCAAACTTATGGTAAACTTCCTCAAGTCCTCATACCTCTCTTTGTCCTCTTCCTCCTCTTCTGAGTCGGGTAAGATGTACCTCTTGGGTTTGTACACCCTTTCTTATCTTGATTTGTATGTCGTGTCATCCTCTAGATCGTAAAAAGGGCCTGCACATGCAGTTGTACCAGTTGCTGCTGGAGCAGCACCATGTGCAATAGATGTAGCAGGCGTAGCAAAACCAAGTACAACACTTGCAACTACAGCACCTCCGGTTGTGTTAGATGCATAGCCCGTGTTGAAGAACAGCAGATTTTTTCGTGCGATTGGTGCTGCACCTACAGCAAATTGCTTGCTTCTGCTCATGTCGTTGCCCAACTTGTTCAGACTCATCTTGCATCGGATGCAGCCTAGCCTGCTGTAAGAGTTGCAACCCCCTTTGCCGGTGCACCACTTGTGCCAACCCCCTCTGCCTTTGCCCCACCTGATCCACCAGCCCCCATGTCAGCTCCCTCTGTCCCCCGAGTCCCAGAACCTCCCCTACTGCCTCTTGGAGAGGCATTAGGTACCCCAGTACCAACTACTATTGCATTGCCTGCTATAAGCCTGCCAAGATCACGTTGTGACGTAGTCTCCACTCAAATGGCCTCATTTGTACGCTTGAGCCGATGCACGAGTGCAACATTGGCTGCGAAAGTTGCTTCTCCTATCACCACGGTTGGGATTGGACACTTTGACCTTTTTGTGCCCACGCACCCACACTACGAACACGTGTAGTTATTGTTCTGACGTGTCTTTTTGCTCCCACCTCACACTCCTGGGGGAGACGGGGCCATGCTTGGATCCGGGCTGCCTCCAGACCTTGTCCTCTGGGTGTTTAAGGTGGATGGGGTTGACATCGGGCATGGGGTTGTTATCCGTCCGGCGATACGCCATGTGGGTGTAATGCACAGCTATACACAGCTCAGTATCTTTATCCATGCCAGTCATGAACACACACGTATGCATGCTAGGCTGCCTCCAATCTTTCAGCCCATCACACGTGCACGTTCTCTCTTGTACTTCCACTCGGCGTTGAAGGTTGCTTGAGCCTGTGATTGTGGCCAAGTGCTGGCCCTCCTCTTCCAGATCGTAGTCTGAACTCCTCACAAATGTGTGGAGCATCTGCTTCTCTGGTGCTGGGAAAAAATGCCCCTTCACTTGCTTGTTGAGCTTGTGGTGATCTACAAGTGAATACTGGACCCAAGTGCACAACGCCATAATGCAAAAGAAGGGGAATAGCTTTCGAACATAAGCAATGTGGGCATTGAATGACTCCATTACGTTGGAAGTCATGTGGCTGCCACATCCAAGAGGTCATAAAAGCCTGCTCCAATGCCCCTTCTTGATGTTGCCCTCTTGATTAGCGCCTAGCAGCATCATAACAACACACAAGGAACATGGCGTAGTTACTCGTACCTCTGCCTTTCAACCTCTGTGAGTGCGTGTGCCAACCGCCACAACCAATCATCCACCCGTTTGTCGTGTTTCTTCCATACATTTTTCCTCAAGTGGAATTCATAGTATCTCTGCTAGGCTCCTAGCAGCTTCCCCGCTACAGCGTTCCGTAGACCTTTGTCGCAGCATTGATCATGACGATGCCCTCTTGCACAACTTCTTGCATACGCCAAGGATAGGTAGAAGCAAAGGAACATCAATTATCTTCGTGTTTGCCACTCGCCATGGCCCAAGCCACAAGAACCACGTTTTCACAGGCAAATTTTGTTTGACAAATTACCAAAACCTTCTTATGCCCATTTTTTGGGTGGGTGTCATCCATAGTCAACAGCCAGCAACAGTTTTGGAAGCCAAGGATGGTGGCACCCGACGCAACAAATGCACAATGAAAAGCACCGTCCTTTATGGCCTCGACGGTGGCATTAATGTTGGTATCCACACTCATGGGCTGCAGATTGGAACAAAAAGAAACAGTTATTGGGCCACAAAGAAGCAAACAACGAAAGATGGGGCAAGAAAGCAAGATAAGCTTAACCCCTCGCAGTACTCTGGAAACAGGCTCCACACCTTGTCCTTGGACCCCATAATACTCTCTAGAGTCTCGGAATTTTCACGGAAGAGAGTGTTCTTGTCAACGTCCTTGATGGTGCTCTTCTTCACGATGGCCTCAAGAAACTTCACGTTGGCCGCAGGGTTACTCCTCTGATTGCTATGGCAATCAGAGGAGTAATGATTCGCACCATCTTTGCTCGATCACCATGTCCCATTCGAGGAATGCAATGGTTACCATCCATGAGCAAGCCCACGTTAACATTGCCACGTCGTGTGTTGATGTGGGCCTTTAATAGGCACGGACACTTCTTCTCCTTCCACTGCCCACAGCATACCTCAAACCATGTCTCATCGCTCTAAAACCACCCCACGTTCATGCGGTTGGCTATGGCATGATCATCAACAGCAACCCTTGCCTCCTTCGTCATCGGGGTTTCCATCCCAGGAGGGGGAGACATTTTTATGTCTTGTGCCTTCTTTGCGATGAATCATCCAATTTGTCATCAGAGGACACTACGCAGCCACAATCACGAAACACATCATGAAAAATAAAGAATGACCATGGCCATGGACCATTGGGCATGCATCGTGATTTTGAGCAGCACACATGATGAATTACCATGCTCATGGATCTCAAAATTGTTGTATGCAACATGTTCATGCGAGAAAATGAGGACACGAGCTTGTTTTTCATGCTCTAAGTCATCGGCATACACTTGGACCTAGGGTGGAGAAGCCAGACCTGGCTGGTCCTGTGATTCTCTATAGTTA
Source organism: Penium margaritaceum (assembly GCA_023375785.1). Classification (NCBI taxonomy): domain Eukaryota; kingdom Viridiplantae; phylum Streptophyta; class Zygnematophyceae; order Desmidiales; family Peniaceae; genus Penium; species Penium margaritaceum. The sequence goes on from SZWC01037802.1 coordinate 13,091, forward strand.
TCACGTGATGATATCAATGATGGCGGGCCATGGGACCCACATCCATGGCTGGCAGCCCAGATGAGTTGTGTCAACACCTTAGGACAAGATGGATACCGCATGATGAAAAACAAAATAAAGGAAACGATGTGCCCAATTCTTACCAAGTGCAGATGAGTCCCTCAACACTGATATCTCTCTACCAACAACTCGAGTGGCCCACGGCGCAGATAGGATGGGAGCCAGATGCATTTGCTCCCAACGAATGACTATCAAAAGCACAGAGACATATAAACTAACCGAGACAACAGAGTGGATGCAATGTTGTGTAGAACACGACAATAGACAACATGGATGCAAAACTAGAGCATGTGGCATGAGGCACTTCTCTTGTGGGTTTGACGCGAATTACCTAGGTTGGACAATGACGTCCTTGTAGTACACAAAACATCGTCCACATGCAAATCGATGGGTCCACGTCAAGCATGACCTGGGACATTGCCTTGATTGGTTGCGACGAGCTGAAAGTACCAGCGAGGCTTGCGCCAGACTGACATGAGATAACGTCTCAACTCCAAAGTGTAAGTTTGAATTCGAGATGTGGTGAAATACGGACCAGAGGTTTTACACTTGTGGACCGAGAGCCCGACAAGACCTCTTTCTGATGAAAAAGGGGTAACATCGAACAATATCTTACTTCTCAATACGTCATTGGACATTCACGTGGAATACATCTCCTTGCATTTTTGTAAGTGCATGACATTCACGACCATGGTCCAAGGTGACTACACGAACTATCGCTGCCTTTTAGTTTACAAACAGAAACAAGTTTTGTCTGCGAAATAATCAATGCCATGTCCATGTCTCCAATGTATTCACGTTACGTTGGATGTGTCATTCATTCTTCAACATGCATATGTTTATTGAATGTCAAGTCGGACGCCATGGATATGGCGTAGTTTTCATTGAATTGATTGTAGATGACATCGTAGCTCGTGAATATCCCAGGCTTTTCATGGATATACCAGCTATAACACATGTTTCCCAGAGTGCAGAGGGACCACATTCTATGGAATTCTCGATGACTATCACGATATCCAAGTTTCGTACATCCTGTTGGGCCCACTATCGCGGGGCCCAGCAAGAGCCCGTGCAAAACCAAAACCCCAAAACCTCCAGTGTAGTTTGGGATAGGGTTTGAAAGCCGTTTTCATGTATTCAACATACATATACATATACATATACATATACATATACATATACATATACATATACATATACATATACATATACATATACATATACATATACATATACATATACATATACATATACATATACATAT
>SZWC01037804.1:0-11464 GCA_023375785.1 Penium margaritaceum
ATATACATATACATATACATATACATATACATATACATATACATATACATATACATATACATATACATATACATGTACATGTACATATACATATACATATACATATACACATACACATACATATACACATACATATACATATACATATACTGTAACAGCACTAGGCTATGTTGCTACTAACTTTTGAACTCAAAATGTAGGCCCTCAAAAAGTGTAGTCCGAGGAGGAGGGGCAAATGGTCGCCTCAGTCATTTTGGCTAAGACAAACTGCGCCAAATTGGACATAGTCATCATAGGGCATAGACGTAAAACAATAATCCTTCCCTAATTATTCCATGTGGCATTGCGATGCTGGAACAAGATCCTAGCGCCAAGCTAAGAGTGGAGGGGGAGTGACGCGATGGATTTTCCATCGCGGCACTCCTTTCACTTAGAATCCGGCCAGCGATATTTTCCACGCTAGAGTCGAACCAGACTCTAGACTATTATAGTTTTCCGGGCTTTGGCTCCTCAAGACATGAGCCTAGATTACCCGAAGCACCCCATAATTATTTAATGACCATTTTTAGCTGCAAAAGTGGTCCGTACGCTACATTCCTCCCCCTTTGCGTTGAACCGTCCCAGTTCGTCTTTGCTCATGGAGGTTTGATCATCGTGTACTTCATGGTGCAAACCATGTAAGAAGAAGTGCAAACAAGATCACACGTGTGAGCTCTTGTCATCCGCAACACGGTTTCTTCACGTTCACGCACAATCAACCACACACCTGTGGTTTTTGTGATTATGGTCATTAGCGTACAACATCTAGTGTTGATCGCGTGATCCTTGGCTGTTACCAAGATGAAACACGTACAATCCTTGTATGTTCGTCACAAGTATTGATAAGTCTTCACCAAAGACTCATCACACGTGTGTATTAGTGGCATATTCGATGCCTTTTGGGACGTACATTATCAACAATGTCTTTCCAGTTTGGAAGAGGGTACATAGGATGAATTTTCCCACATATCTTGTCGTACGTGTTGAGTAAACTGTTGTGGTGAAGCCTCCTCCCCCTTTGCAAGGAGCGTCCCTACGACCAATTAAACGGGAGTCCCTAAAAAAACTTTCCAGGTCCACACAACACTTCCCATGTCGTTTGGACACCATCTCTTCCAAGGGGTTGCTGTCAAGGTGGTAACTCCTTGCAACATTGTCAATACGTGCAATCCAAGATCTGGATATCAGTCCTCTCCGTTTGTAACCGGTTTCTAACGTGTTCATGACCACGCGTAGGTCTACTAGACCTCTTTCAACACATGTGGGTTAGTTGGCTGAACTGGACCAAGCTCCACTAAGGCCATGTAACTTGCATGCTAGATTTTTCTTAGGTTTGGGAGGCACCAAGATCCAACGACATGGTTACCAAGCACACTTCTTTTTCCATGCAAAGATTACACTCATCTTTGAAGGAGGCGGCATTGGTCGTCTGGCATGTGCATTTTTCTTCAAAGTCCATCACTGGACACGACAATGCTCCGACCTAGATGATCTTGGTCTCAACCATCATCCCCTCATTTCTGTCTGAAATGGGTACCATAGGCTGCCGCTCATGTCCCCATCAAAAGCACACTGCTTTTGAACTATGTTAACTGAGGTAACCAATCTAAAAAACCATGGATTCCATCCAAGGACAAAATGTTCATCGTACGGTATTCATCAATCTGGTGTACCATGATCACAATCGTTTCGGTACAAGTTGGAAGAACACCCATCGGGTGTCAGTTCCATTTGATTGTGATCGAACACCTCGGAGTCACATCCGGTGATCCTGGAACAACTAGTTCCTGAATTTGTTTGCGATTACGTAATTGCGTGCAAGGGTTCGATTCAAGATCTTGTCAATGGATTGTGTTTGCTAAGTTGCAACAGTCCGTGTTACTTCAATGTCTTCTATTCGGTAGTTCCATTCAATAGAGTATTTTTCATATGCCTCACCGGAGGCACTCATGGAGGGGATCGCCCTCATCGAAGACATCCCGGCAAACATCCATCATTGTGAATACCACCGCAGCAACTTCCAAAATTGTATTATACTTGCGTTCGGCAATGTACTTCAATTGAACCATCCCCAAACCAAGGGGCTTGAGTCACTTCACCATGACCATTCGGGTCAGTGAAGCATGATTTGACTACACCTCAGTCGTTATGATCTCTCTTAGAGATTGGTTTTGTTCCAAATAATTGGAGAGCGGGTGCTACACCATGCCTTGGTATGCCCGGAATCCCTCTGCATGATGTTTGAAGAGCGTGACGTACACAACTAGTGTACCGTGTCACGATGGCCTCAACTTTGAGAAGTTTCTCAAAACATCAAAAGAATCCGATGAGAAATATCGTTTCTGAAGGCCCACCTCGAAGAGTCCCTTCACATCAACATTTTTTATACACTGGTCATTATTTTGCCTCTGTGTTGATTATGACTTGTGTGGTTGGTCGGACCACCAAGATGTAGGTACTAACACACTGTTAGCATAAAGTTGTCGGCTTACAGATCGTCTCCACGGTCATAAATTTTGAGTGCAAAACCTAGACCTTGACGTGATCCTAACCATGTCGTAGTTGGTTTCTAATCATCTATGAGATCGTCATAGTTCTCTGGAGCAGCATTCAGTAGAAAATGTGTGTCGCTCATTTTCTCGGATCTTCACTGAACTGTGGATGAATTTATTTCATCGATGCCGGTTCATATATTTTTGTCTATCAATGTCCATGACATGTTCACTCACCGAGTGATGATAGATTGAAGGTTTCGCCTTCAAATTTGTTCACTTTTGATATTCGGTCAATCTTGTCATGTGCCAGAATTGACTCTTGTGATCTTCGACCACCGCACTACGACGTCTCTAATCGTGGATGACCCATCGATGAGTTTGTACCCCTCTCTGGCACAATTACAACCCCCATTGACAATAATCCTTGTCTCCTGAAAAGGGTTATGAGTATACTTATGTACCTTTTTATCGTCGTTACCGCTCAGGTACCCCAATTGGAATCCATCACTCACCGAGTGAGAGGGTGTTAATGGTTTTGCGGTTGGGGATTTTATTCAAGCGTACCTTCCTTGACAGGTTCCATCACGGACCGATATTTGCATCGGCCATGACTAATGATGCAGAGAAGCTCCAGAAGGTACCGATGCATCCAGTTCACACTGTGTACAGGCGGCAGATGGTAATCCTCGAGGATTGAAGTCGGCGTGCTAATAGACCAGGTCTATTCCACATCTCATGATGTAGTCATGACACGGACACAGTCATGAAATAATTTCATTTGCCTTTGAACATTGTAGCGCAATGGGACGTGCAATTGTCATGGCACACGTCCTACGCCCACCAAACTACTTGTTTGGTGAAATGGTGTTGCCATTTTTATCCAAGACATCAACTGATATCATCAGCTTGTTCAAATGTCACAAAACCTTTGTGATCATTCGACTGTCCAACTTATCCATAATTGGGTTTCGTGATCGACGCACCAACACTTAGTAGATTAAGTTTTTGTACATTTTGTGCATGTATTGAAAAGTGGGTCGTCTTTGGTGCTTGATCATGTGCGCTGACCCCTTGCGGTAATGCAAGCCGTGCATATTTTAGAATTGGTGCTCAACCGACTGGGCCTTTGTGGCGCATTCCATCTATGGACAAGGAGGAGTTTGTCCACCTTTCGCATGGTCTAATTTTGAGGAAATCGTCCTTGTCACACGTGATCCATTCGATAACATTTTGTTCGTACTTCTTTTAGAAGTACCTTCCCAAACTACTATCGGCAGGGTGAATGGTCGTCACAATCGGTGGCGACCGAGGTCGTTGTGTTTTTGTTACGCCGTTCGGGCATACCTGTGATCACCATAGCCGTCTGTGATTGTTTCTAGTCATACCTGTCGGTTCTCCATCGGAAGGATTTGACAGTATGACCATCCTCGACTTCGTCGAGATGCCTTACAAACATCAACGACGTGTTTTCGGTGTATTCACTAATGCGCTTGACGCACTTTCCCATAGAACCACTCGGCGCACAGATCATATGCATTTATCTAGTGGTCTATCGCAAGTTAGTCTAATGAGGCAAAACAGTTTGCTAGTTCTTGCTATTCGATACAACGGGGTGTGATTGTCACCCATGTTATAGTTGCAATCGGTATCTTATAACATGTGTTTACCATTAACACTAGCATTGCCAGTCCAATCACAGCTCATGGTCATAGTGCCTTCGGCACTCGCATTCGTGGTGCATTCGTCACCCATGACAACAGTGCAACCCGCATCTTTTGCCAATCATGCAATCAACAATTATGACAACAGTGCATCCGGCACTCATGTCAACCGACGCACTCATCAGCCATGCATTCAACATCATGGTAATCATGCGTTCGGTACACCTGTGAATGCTATGATTGCATGTTCCATGTTGGTCATATTCTAGGTGCAATCGGCACTTGTCAATCGACCATCATACGTGGATTTCCACCATCGTGTGTGTGTGTGTGTGTGTGTGCGTGTGTGTGTGTGTGTGTGTGTGTGTGTGTGTGCGTGTGTGTGTTGAGTGCGATCGGCACTCACATCCTTGTTTTGTTGAGATCCACTCTCACAAATGGATTATACAACATTCTTGGTACAATGGACATCCACGTGAATACGGAATTTGCATTTATTTTGGTCATATCTTCGTAGACCACGAGCAGTGTGTTTGGCACTAGCATCACGGAACCATTCGACATTTTTTACTAGAGTGGGCTTGGCACTTTTCAGTGGTGTGTTTGACACCGACAAATTTTCTACAACCAACACATGTGTTGTTGCCAATAGTGCGATCGACACTTACGTCGATGGCGTGGCCGACGCCCGTACAACCATGCAACCAACACTCGTTTTCTGCAGTTTACACGTTTTTCATTGCTGTAGTAAGTAGATGATTGGTCGCAACACGTCCAGTGCTTTTATTGTTTTTCATCGAGAATTTGTCTCGATGCGTGTCATCGTTATGATTTTGCAACCTGGTGTACGCTATAGTCATCATTTTATGCAAACAATATTGTTTAGCGCATGTACAACCTGTATTGGGCCATGTCGTGGCTTTTTAGCGGTCATCCTTTCTGGTTTTTCTTATGAAGTACCCCAACAATTGATATTAATCCACAAGAATTTAGGCACTGTCGGTGCTAAAACTTCTTGCATCGAAGCGTTTGCAAGTGAATGCCGTTCACAACACGAAAAAATTGACAGTTATCCTCCTTTTGATGGTTTGAATGGACAATAAAAAGAAAATCAGGACTCCTACTTTACCTTTAAGAGCTCAACTAGAGCTTTTCAATTGTTGTATCGAAACACATGGTCAACTTGACCACACACTCGGGTTCGACCACAAGATTTTTCCCGTTTCAAACGTTTTTTAAAATGGTTAACATGGATTTCCTCCACATGAGGATTCATGAGAAACAAACAAAAATGTGGCACGTCAAGTGCCTTTTTCGTTTGATGCTTGGAATCTTCCAAGCGTCATCCGGTAGTAGGTTGGGATAACTATCGGTCATCCCAATTTCCATGCACAGCAAAATATTTTAAAACAATATTTGAGAAGCTCTCAAAATATTGTGGATCTCAGACGAGACCCCTTGCCTCTTTTATGGCGATTAACCCACAGCCCACAAGGCCAAGCATCGGGTTCAACCGAGAAAATTGTCCTCACCTCTAGTGCTTATGGTACTTCGAGATTCTTTTTTAAATATTTGTATTTCACACAAATCTGGAGCTCAGTCTGAGCTTCAAACTACTTTTGTAGTACCCAAAATGATTGCCAGACGGAGGAATTGTCCTCCAATTTGCATTCCACTTCTGGGATTCGAACATCTATTTTCATAGTTTGAGCGTCTACCAGTCATGCCACTCGCGCACGCCCATATGGGTACAAAGACAACTTCGGACCGTGAAGTGTACGTCCCAGACAATGCTCCGTGAGCGAGGTGGAAGGAGGAAGGGACTTTCCTCTCCTCCTCCTCGTTGGGCTATTGGCCCTCATGAGTGGGGGGAAGGGGGAGGTCCCCTCCTCGCCTCCTACCCAGGCTATCGGCCCTCATGAAAGGGGTGAGGGGGGGGGTACACCTCCTCAGCTCCCCCTTGAGTTTTTGGCTCACGCGAGGGGGGAAGGGAGAGCAAGGAACGCCTCTCCTCCCGTCCCCATGGGCCGTTGGCCAAGTGAGGGGGGAGGAGAGGGGGGAACGCCCCTTTTCCTCTCCCTTCGGCCATTAGTCACGTGAGGAGGGAGAAGGGGAAGGCGTCACCTCTCCTCCCTCATGGGCCGTCGTCCCACGCAAGGAGGGGGGGGGCATCCCCTCTCCTTCCCAGTGGCACCGTCGGTGCCATGGCGGAGGGAAAGAGGGGGGAGGGAGCTCGTCCCTCTCCTCCCCCCTCGACGCAATGGGCGAAGGGAAGAGGGGGCCTCGCCCCTCTCCTCCCCCTTGGCTGAGTCGGTGCCATGGTGAAGGGAAGAGGGAGGGGCTCACCCCTCTCATCCCCCTCGGTGCCGTCGGTGCCATGGACGAGGGGAAGAGGGGGCCTGCCCCTCTCCTTCCCCTAGGCGTGTTCGACGCCACAAACGAGGGGGAGAGGGGACCTCGACCCTCTCTTTCCCCTTGGTGTCATCGGCGCTATGGAAGAGGGAGAGAGAGGGCTCTCCCCTCTCCTTCCCTCGGCGCCGTCGGCACCAAGGACATGGAGGATAGAGTGAGATCGCCCTCTCATGCCCCTTTGTGTTACCGGTGCCATGACGAGGGGGGCAGAGAAAGCGGGGGTCACCCTTCACCTCCCCTCTCTATCCCATGAGGGGAGTCTCCCCGCGTCGAGCTCGTTGAGCCGAGCACAGCTCGACGAGCTCGAGCTACTATATGCTCGCCGGTGAGCATTCGGCTCGTCGAGAAGGAGCTCGTTCATGCTCTTGCGAGCGGAATCCTCCCCTTTTCGCCGATCGGGCGAAGTTTGGTGTTTCCCGGCCATCGGCCATTTTTTTCTTTTCTTGTGCTTCTGACCGGGGAGTTCTAAGCCCGACCGGAACTTAACTTGAATCACACGGGCTGCGTTCGACGATGGGCGACATTCGGTCGTGGATACTGAAAAACCCGGATCGACGGACGTCGTTCCTCGATATCGTCATCCAGCGGAACCGTTGAACTACTTTCACAGATATTTGCGGAAGCTGGTTGTTATGCCAATGTAACAACATTAGGTTGTTTTGTGACTAACTTCTGAACCCAAAACGTAGGCCCTCAGAAAGTGTAGTCTAAGGAGGAGGGGCGAATGGTCACTTTAGCCATTGTGGTTGAGACGAACCGCGCCACAATGGACATAGTCGTCATAGGGCATGGACGCAAAAAAAACAATCCTAACCTAATCGTTCCACGTGGCATTGCCATGCTGGAACGGGACCCTAGCGCCAAGCTAAGAGTGAAGGAGTGACGCAATGGATTTTCCATCGCGGCACTCCTTTCACTTATAATCCGGCCACAGATATTTTCCAGGGTAGAGTCGAATCACACTCTAGCCTATTACACTTTTCCGGGCTTTGGCTCCTCGAAACTTAAGACCCGAGTACCTGAAGCACCCGATCATTATTTAACGATCATTTTAACCCTAAAAATGGTCTGTACGTTAGACATACACTTACATATATATATATATATATATATATATATATATATATATATATATATATATATATATATATATATATATATATGTAAGTGTATGTCTAACGTACAGACCATTTTTAGGGTTAAAATGATCGTTAAATAATGANTGTATATATATATATATATATATATATATATAAATACATATACATGTATAGATACAAAATCATAAATGTATACATGCACATATACACATAGATATTGTTTTAGTGATTTCTATGTTGTATTTGTTTTCGTACTCATACTTGATTTGCATAGCTACATTGTTTGGTGATATTTCTGTATTCTTGGCCAGATGATGGGATTTATTTTCTAGTGATCATAGGTGGTGGTGTCTACGTAATTATACTTGTTTGTAGGTGTCGACCGGCATAGTTCGCCCGAATCCGTAGGAAGTCGGGTCATGTTTTGGTGCAATGTATCATCGAGGTCCAATCCACATATACAGCTTTTGAAAAGAAAACTATCTCTCGCGTGGCTGTATTGAGATTTGCTTCTAACCAAATGTCGATTTTTTCGCTCGGTGGCGGTTCATGTGGCCGTCTGACATGTTCTTTCTTTTTTGATCAGGTTGGAGCGTTCTATTCTAGTTTGCGTTCTCGGCGATCAGACGTTTATATGTACGTGTCCCTAGACAACCTTGAACCCATGACTTTTGGGGTCCTGTTTGACCTTGAATCCGCGAAACAACGCGATGGAAGAACGAGCGTGGGCAGCATTCGCTGTCCATTCTCGTTCGTCCATCGCGGTATCTTCCGTGTCATTGTTAGGAAAGGCGAAGGAAGCTCTATATTCTAGTATGGTCAACGTTTCCTTCGCTTTAAGAGACGCACTATGAGCTATATATATATATATATATATATATATATATATATATATATATATATATATATACACACACACAATGTCTAACCCGTCACATGTAAAAGTCGACAACAAGGATGCAAGCAAGTCAGGATGGCGGACACGACGGAATTGGTGTCCGAAACGATGTACGGGAGGTTCCTATCGAAACTGATTTTCAGCAAAGTGCGATACAAATTATTATCGTTATCTTTCCCCCAATTTTTAAAGTTGAGGCAAGACTTCGATAATATTTCATCCGTACTGGGTGTCCTAGTCATAATTCCCCAGAGCACCAAAAGTGGGGGCGACCTGACCATGACTTTCCGGAATGGGGGCCACCTAGCCATTTTTCTCATGGGGCGTCTCAGACATGCCGGAGCGAGAATGGGGGCGAATTACAAAGTCATCCAAACTCGCAAGCTATAGATGTTTGGATAAACTGATAAAATAATCCTGGTTGCCTATATGTCCTCATACGAGGTGTTGTGTTCCTATTCATATCGAAGATTCGAACCTACCTGGTTACTGGCCTACCGGAGACGCAAACCTGGATGCAGTGGTCAATGTTTCACGCCGACCTGAACGGCTGGAGAGGTTTCTTTGACGCCCCGATAATCCAGGCCGTCAGCGCTCGAGAATACATCGAAATATTTGTTTCCGCGTTACTGGCCTCGCTAGGTTTGCAATAGTAACGATGGTTTGATATTAGGAGCTGTTTTGTTCTGCATTAACAACGCTAGAACTCCCCGTGAACTTAATGCAAAGAAACATGAGAAAACATTGTTTTTCCAATTCCCATGCCGCTCGCAATGTCGCCGTTAGGGCGGCTTACACCGTAGGGCCTTAACGTCAGGTCGGAGTAATCTGGTGACCAGATGGACCGGCGGATGAAACGGGTGGTCATCGCTGGCCGTCACATGTTTCGGAAGTAGTTTCTTCGAACAGGAGCTTCCCAGACCAACCTGTCCTCGACGTCGCCGAATATCGTGGCGGCTTGTGAGGTCGTCGCCTCGCACAAGTTTGCCCTAGATTTTTGCTTTGAAGTGAGGAAGTAGCAATTTCTTTTGGTCATGTGTCGCAGGTACATTACCCACGACGCAGGTATCTGGAATACATGCCTTGATATGACGTGATTAGTATGTGCTGAGGAGACATCATGCTGGCACGTTATTTTCTGAATTCAGTTACTCTACCTTCGTTTCTGCAAACAATGTAAACTGAGTTTGAAAGTCGTCTGGGAGACGCAGCAAGCATTTGGGTCAGGGGCGGACTTCTGATAAAACTTCCATGAGGTCTTGGCGAAAGGACGGCGTGGCGGCGGACTTCTTATCGTTGATACCACCTGGTTCATTCGCTTGGATGTGGTCGAAATGCACGCTGTGCAATGCCAAACGACGTTTTGTGAAAGATCGCTTTATTGACCTAGTCAGGAATCGCAAATTCTTGCCGATCTCGGAGAACCATCGGCACATTTGCAACTGAGACAGCCCTAAGGTGATAAGCTGGCGAATCAGAATGCAAGAAAGCACCAGATTGTGAGTACGGCGAGGCCCGATTATATGCGTGTATGGTGATCGGACAGCCAGAGGGAGAGAGAACAGCTTCATGTATTTATCGTCGATGAGCGGTTAACGGAGTTCTCGCACACAGCTCGTAGCATTTGTTGATAGCACGGTCCCTTGAGGCTTTCTGCATGACATCAAGTGACGATTGGTAGAGCTTGTTTCGCAATTTCTTTCCAGGTCCTGGTCAGAGTGCAAGAAGGTAACCTTCTCGCATTTCTTTCGAGCTTTTTGTTTAGTAGAGTGAAACAAACAAATATAAAATTGCTCCAGTTCCTTTCAGTGCATGAAGGCTAAGCATCTCCTATCAGCACAACGATGAACCAGCGAAGACATCGATGGTGCGAGCTAGTACGGATATTCCGAAAACGGTGCGAGCTAAACTTTCGCAGCGTCAATGGTACGAGCTTATCCTCGCGTCAACGCGGATGGGAGTGAATCCGACTGAGTATAAGCTCCCACCATCTATGTTTTGCTCAGAGAAAAGTTGAAGAACGATGATGCCAAAAAACAACATGAAACGGACAACAAAAACCGCGACAACAACATTGAGTTCGTTGAAGATCCCACCGTTCATGGGAATCCCGCATTCCAGGAAAGAAGTGAAACAATCATTCAATCACCAACGATCGCAACTACGCAAAAAAAATGAGGGAAACGACCACACGTACCCTCCAGCGGCCATAAAGGTACGCATATGACATTCACTAAACATCCGTTCCCGAATACCACAACTTCCTTGGAATATTTCATATATACCACAGAACAAACAAAAATTTCGAAAACATAAACCTCAAAGAATAAAATGCTATATCCATTAAAAAATACCGTTTTGTGACTTAATGATCTAATTTTGTCGAGCCACATACATCAACCATTATTTTGGTACATTTCTCAAAATCCAAATGTATATTTCAACATTGTATCAACATAAATATTTATATAAATGTATTTATTTATATAGATGTATATCTATAGCTACAGAAATTATTATGTATATGCATCTAAATATCTATATCTATACGTATTTCTATTATTATATCTATATCTTTGTCTACATATATATGTACATACACCTATATCTATATATATCTATATTAATTTATAAATCTATATCTATATCTATATGTATATCTGTATCTATATCTATATCTAAATTGATACATATTTCTATATCTATATCCATATCTATATCTATATGCATAATCTATATCTATATCTATATCTATATCTATATCTATATCTATATCTATATCTATATCTATATCTATATTTATATCTATATCTATATCTATATCTATATCTATATCTATATCTATATCTATATCTATAC
>SZWC01037806.1:0-14411 GCA_023375785.1 Penium margaritaceum
TAGCACACAAGGATCTCACCTCACCTAAAAAGTAAGGAGAGGTACCTTTATCCTAGTCAGCACACTCTGACAAGGCAATCCTCAGACCAAGGACCTTTTTGGATATTTCTCCCATCAGGTCTTGATCCTGGACCTCTTGCCTTTTTCTTTTCTCAGGCTAAAGCATGGAGCCATCACCCATGCCCATCCAGACATCGACGGTCCATGACCCCCGAAACTTTGAAAATTCATATCTCCCAATCCGACCGTTGGATCGGTCTCAAACTTGGGCCGCAGACATTTTGCCACCTGATCTTTCCAATGATGAGGGTGGATCGACGATCGGAGCAGGCATATGGTACTTTCCTGGAACTTGCTCCTGTGGACCTGAAACTGAGCCAGATGGCTCCTTTCCCAACAACGTGCTCCCCCCTCCAAACACAAGCCGTGACTGTTTTGTCGGGTTGAGATAGCGAAGGATCCGCTTCACCGCGTGCCAATATAGTGGCCCGGGGTCAGCAACATAGTGGCTCATTTGGTCCTCCGCGAATGCCAGGTCGGGCCACGTCGCGACCATGGCATACGTGATGCTCCTTACAACGGATTGGTATGGCACATATGCCATAGCCTCCTCATTCGTGCTCGGCCCCATGCTCAAGCTCAGTTCACATGTGCTGGAAATGGGTATGCCGATGGGGTTGCACTCCTCCATGTTCTAGCGGCGGAGCACCTCTTCCATGCAATTTTCCTGCCCCATCTCCAGTGTGCTTGTCTTGCGGTCCCTCTTGATGGCGGCGCCAAGGTAGTACTCGAGCTTGCCTATGTGTATCATTTTGATCGACAGCCAAGCTGCCGCTTTAGGTTCACCAACTCTTGGATGTCCAATGACATGAGGATGAGGTCATCCATGTAAAGGACCACGATCTGGTGCAACCTCTAAGTCCATAGTAGTAGCGAGAGCGAGGATCGCTCTGATGGATGCAAGCTTTGCGATAGGTATAAATATTTCATTCTAATGTACACCCTTAGTCAACACATACCCTTTTGCTACCATCTGTGCTTTGTACCTGAGCACCTTACCATCAGCACCACGCTTGCGCCCGAAGATCCACCGGCACCCGATCACCCGGTTGCCACGTAGAGCTTCCTCGAGGGTCTAGGCGCCTTTCTTCATGAGTGCACCATACTCCTCGTCTGCTACGGCATGATAATCTGCTGGCACTACGCATCACTTCAGCAAATGTCACTGGATAATGAGCGATGGTGAGGAAGAGGAGCTAATGGTCAGATGACTCCGTTGGTGGTGGAACTATGCACATGTTCAGCCGCTTCCCCTGTTACATCTGTTTCTTTCCAAAACTCTCGGACTGCCAAAGCTCCTCCCCACTCTCCTTTATATCTTTGTTGATACATGCGAGGCGTCATGGCAGCTGTAGTACATTGCTTTGTCGCGTCTCCTCATCAGATTTGGTTGCTCGCTCTTTCTCCTTCTCAACTCCCTCCACCTCCTTGACATTGCCACTATCACCGCCATCTTCTACACTGTCCTCTTCTGCTACCGGGTCTTCTCCCACTTCTCGTACAAGTACGGGAGCAAGTGGGACTGCAGACATAGGGCTCCAAGTCCAGCCCTTTATTCCTCTTGAACGACCACGTCACGATGTTGGAAAAGGAGCCATCTAGCGTAGTTTCAGGTCCACAGGAGCCAGTTCCAGGAAACTACAAGATGCCTGCTCAGATCGTCCATCCAACTTCATCATTGGGAAGATCAGGTGGCAAAATGTCTACGGTCTAAGTTTGAGGTTGATCCAACAATCGGATTTGGAGATATGAATTTTTGTAGTTTCTGGTGTCATCGACCGCAGATATCCGGATGACCATGGACGATGGCTCCATGCCTTAGGCTGAGAAAAATACAAGAGACCCAGGGTCAAGGCCTGATGGGAGAAATATCAAAAAAGGTCCTAGATTCTTGGGTTGCCTTGTCAGAGAGTGCTGACTACGAAAAAGGTACCTCTCCTTACTTTTTAGGTGAGGTGAGATCCTTGTGTGCGAGCCATGGACACATTGCGATTCTCCATGAGATTGTGGGTTATGTGACCACTAGGAATGTGCCATGAGAGCATTTTCTAGTTCTCTAGGTCGTGTGTGAGAAGTGAGCCAGATTGCTAGGCTGATTTCCTCCCTTAAGTGAGATTATGGACTCTTCTGTGTCAGCCTTAACCTCCTTGGCTAAGTGGTGTGGCTTGTGAGAGGGCTGACTTGCCCAAGCTCTAGCTCTATATGTACTCCATCATTTTGAGTGATTGAACAACCATTCTTCAGTACAAGTGATGCCCTTCCAATCACATATGCTCGCTGCTCCAAGGCTCCCTCTCTCCTCCAGATCCAATATTTGGTATCAGAGCCAAGTTCTGCCACTTTCAGCCAGCACAGGCCGTCACTTTGAAAGTGACGGGTTGGGGTCAAACCTTCTCCGAATTTGACAATTGATCACAATATCTTCAAGTTGAAGAGACAAGCTTTCCAACGAGGCCAACATCCTTAAGATCCAAAAGTCGGATTGAGAGTTATGCTCAAAACAAGATCGGCTAGGGCTACACTCTTCTTTATGAGTAAGACTGTCGCCTTGTGATGACCATAACTCTCTTGTTTCTTTGTCACATTTACAAAGTGGCACATGAAAATTTTAGCGTTTTTCCTAAGCCTTCTATTGGTCCAAAACGATTTGCAGTCCATTGATGTTTTTGGGAGAAACATGGTTTACAAGCTGGCTGGTCTGAGTTGGAGTAGGTGTAGAAGCATACCCTGTTTTCAAGAGGGCATATCTTTTAAAATCCCCAGTTGATGACCCTGTTTTATGGGTCTATCTGAAAGGTTTTCAGCTGAATTTTTCAGTGGTGGGCTTTGTTTTTCAAAATGCTAAGTGTGCTGGCATCTACAGTCCATTTTCTGTCAGACAGATTTCTGACAGAAGTAGCAGCAGAAGTAGGGGTAGCGCCGCCATCCAAGGACAGCGCTGAGCATCACCAAGGCTCAAAATGGCAGCAGTTGGCGTTGTGACAGCAGCCCAGCCTTTGGAGAGGCTCGAAGGATGCGCCAACTTCACGTTTTGGAAGATCTGTACCTGCCTCCATTTGGAGGAGAGGGGCTTGTGGGAGGTAGTAAGCGGCGACGAGCCGGCTCCAGTTTCACAGGCAAAAGGTATCATTGTAGTGCACGTCATGGCGGGGAAGACGCCGCAAAAGGGTGCAGCTGATGCGGGTTCTTCTGCAGCTGTACCAGCGGCGTATGAGGAGTGGAAGAAGAAGGACGGCAGGCCTACAGGTTGCTTGTCAACACCATCTCCAACCCTCATCTCCAGTACGTGAGTGACAAGGCTACTGCAAAGGAGGAGTGGGACACGTTGTGCAAGAAGTAAATGAGCAAGGATCCTGCATTCCTCATGCTTTTGGAGGAAAAGATGATGGCGCTGAAAACATAGGGTGGTGAAGGAATGCAGGCGTATCTGGATATGGCAAAGGAGCTCACAAAGCAGCTAAGAGCGGCCGGCAACCCTGTGGAAGAGACGCGCTTCATCCTCCTCTTGCTGAGGGGACTCCAAACAAGCTACAACACGGTGTGAAAGACGCTGGAGTGCTACCCAACTCTCGACCTCGACTTCATTTGCACACACCTGGTGCAGGTGGAATTGCGTCGTAATGCAGCAAAGCACACATCACAAGGAGTGGTTTACAGAGCTGTTGTCCATCCTTCCTTGTCCTATCGCTATGGATGATGATTAGGTGGTGTATGCTGAGGGAATTAGGATTGTGGATATGTGGTTGGAGACCCCACGTGGCATTGAAGTGGGAGTGTTCCATGGCGTGCTATATGTACCTAATGCTGCATTCAACCTCCTCTCAGTGTCCTCTCTTTCAAACACAGGATTGTGCGTCGTCTTTGATGATGACTATGGCTACATCCTCAACAAGGATACAGGAGAGGAATTGGCCAGGTCGTTGAAGGAGGGCAACATGTACCACTTGCAGGGGGCGACCAAGATCCCGCGTAAGGAGAGTCTTACAGCAGTGGTATAGGCGACACATGGCAAGATCTGGCATGCACGCTACGGCTTCATCAGCATGCGCACCTTGCAGCAGCTTCAAGCAAAGCAGATGGTGCGTGACCTGCCTACCATCTCGAACTTTGAGCAGCCGTTATGCATTGGATGTTTGGAAGGGAAGCAACAACGCGAGGCGTTCTTTGGAGCAGAGGAGCGTTCGAAGGAGGTGTTGAAGCTGGTCCACACGGACTTGTGCAGACCGATGCAGACCCAGAGCTTTGGTGGCTCTAGGTATTTCCTGACCTTCATTGATGATTTGAGTCGTTACACTGCTGTTAACTTCCTTCCTTCCAAGGACCAGTGCTTTGACACGTTCAAGGAGTTCAAGGCCATGGTGGAGAACCAGACTGGCAAGAAGATCAAGGCGTTGCGCAAGGATCGCAGTGGAGAATACCTAAGCAAGGACTTCAAGGACTACCTCGTAACAGCTGGCATCAAGGCGCTGCGTACTGCGCCGTACACACCGCAGTAGAACGGGGTGGGAGAACGTGCCAACTGTACCATTGTGGAGTCGCCACGCTCCATGCTGCACGCGGCTTGGCTGACATACGACTTCTGGGCTAAAGCCGTGAGCACTGCGGTCTACATCAAGAACCGCAGACCAACTAAGGCGCTGGAGTAAATGACGCCGTACGAGGCATGGTTCGGCAAGAAACCGAGCGTCAGTCATCTCCGAGCATTTGGCAGCCTGGCGCACATGCACGTGCTCAAGGAGAAGCGGCAGAAATGGGACGTAAAGAGTGCACAGATGCTGATGATTGGCTACGACGTGGCAAGCTAGGCCTATCGCCTCTACGAGAGGGATACAAGCCACGTCATCATCTCCAAGAATGTCGTCTTCAACGAGAGCAACGTCATCCGTACAAACATTGTTTGTGAAGAGGCAACAGAACCAGCAGCTGACGAGACACTGGGAGTAGGAATCCTTCCTGACCCAGTCTCCTCCAATCCTCTACTGTGACAGTTGGAGAATCACTCTTCTCTCCCATGTCTGATGCAACAGATACAACAGCCTCATCGGCAAAAGCAAAGGAGAGAGATGTAGCACCACTAGCAGCAGCAGTTGAGCAAGTAGCACCAAGCCAGCCGCCCGCCAAAACTCCAATACCAAGTCTCAGGTACCCTCGAAGGGTGTCTTACAAGCCTGGTTAGCGCGGCCATTTCTGGATGCTGCAGAAACCAGAATAGATGAACGTCGCAGTTGCAGCAGATTCGGATGAGCCAACGTCATACAAGGAGGCCATGGCTGCACCGGATGCAGCAAATAGGGCGCAATTCGTGCAACAGGAGATACAAAAGCAGCTAGACAACGGCACGTGGGAGTTGACTAAGCGTCCACTTGGACGTAAGGTGATCAAGTGAAAGTGGGTATTCAAGAAGAGGCAGAGAGCAGATGGTAACCTGGAAAAGTACAAGACGAGGCTAGTCGCCAAGGGCTACTCGCAGCAGGAAGGCATCAGCTACACAGGAATATTTGTCCTAGTTGCAAAGTTTGCCTCTATGCGCAGGGTCCTCCCTTGAAAATCAGCTGAGGACTTCGAGGTTCACCACATGGATGTCAAGACGGCATTCTTGAATGGTGACTTGGAGGAGGAGATTTACATGGAGTAGCCGGAGGGGTTCGTCATGGATGGCCAGGAGTACCGGGTTTGCAAGCTGCAAAAGTCACTGTACGACCTCAAGCAAGCGTCGCGTGCTTGGAATCAGAAGTTGGATGCGCCGTTGTAGTGCATGGAGTTCGAGCGCAGTGAGTATGATTACAGCGTCTATCGCTGGCAGCATGGTCATGAGGTATTCATCATCATCGTCTATGTGGATGACATGCTCCTCCTTTCCAGCAGCATATCTATACTGTAGGAGTTCAAGGAAGCCATGCAAGAGGGCTTCTTGATGTCTGATCTCGGGGAGGCATCATACTTCCTCGGTATCCAGATCATGCGTGACCGCAAGTCACGCTCTCTCTCGCTGCAGCAGAGCCGGTACATCAAGGATGTTTTACAGCGGCTTGGCATGGCAGAGGCAAAACCCATCGGCACTTCGCTGGAGACGCAGTAGTACCTCAAGACCTTCAATGGAGAAGCAAATATAGCTGAGTGGCAGAAGAACCAGAGCGCCGTCGGCAGCCTCATGTACCTGATGGTGGTAACCAGGCCGGACCTCGTACAGGCTGTTAGTGTTGTGAGCCAGCAAATGGCAAACCCCGCACCTGAGCACCGGAAGGCAGTGAAGCGGATCTTCCGCTACCTTGCTGGAACCATCAACATCGGCATCACCTACAACGGCAACGACAACTGCATCATGGGCTACACAGATGCAGATTGGGCTTCAAATCCTGAGGACTATAAGTCCATCTCTGGACATGTGTTCCTCATGAATGGTGGAGCCATCAGCTGCTGCAGCAAGCGGCAGGTGGTCTTGGCAATCTCAAGTACAGAAGTTGAGTATGTCTCTCTCAGCTTTGGAGCCAAGGAAGCGGTTTGGCTTCAACGTCTCATGGTAGAGATGAGTGGGAGTGTAGCAGTTCTACTTCTTGTGCGCGTCGACAACCAGAGCGCAATCGCACTGGCCAAGAATCCGGAGCACCATGCACGTACCAAGTACATTAACATTGCATATCACTTCATCAGGCGCATGGTGCAGGAGGGTGCTATCAAGCTGGAGTTTACTCCAACCAGCAAGTAGGTCACTAATTTTTGCACCAAGCCAGTGACCCGTGAGAAGAAGCAGTTGTGCATGAAAGCATGTGGACTCAGCCCACTGTGAATGCGACAAAGTGGGAGATTGTTGGAAAAGTAGCCATCTGGCTCAGTTTCAGGTCCACAAGAGTAAATTCCAGGAAAGTACCAGATTCCTACTCCGATCGTCAATCCCACCTCATTATCAAAAAGATCAAGTGGCAAAATGTCCACGGTCCACGTTTGAGGCCGATCCAACAGTCGGATTGGGAGAGATGAATTTTCGTAGTTTCCAGGGTCATCGACCGCCAATATCCGGATGACCATGGGCGATGGCTCCATGCCTTAGCCTGAGAAAAGAAAAAGGCAAGAGATCCAAGGTCAAGATCTGATGGGAGAAATATCCAAAAAGGTCATAGATTCTTGGGTTGCCTTGTAAGAGTGTGCTGACTAGGAAAAGGGTACCTCTCCTTACTTTTAGGTGCGGTGAGATCCTTGAATGCTAGCTCTATATGTACTCCATCATTTTGAGTGATTGAACAACCATTCTTCAGCATAAGGGATGTCCTTCCAATCACTCATGCTCGCTGCTCCAAGGCTCCCTCTCTCCTCCAGATCCAACACACGTCTGCGGATGATTTTACGTGCGGCAAGGTTGTAGAGGAGGTATCCCATGATTTCCTAGCAGAGGAAGGCAGGTTTCACCGAATTTGCGTCCAGCATGTTGCGGTTTCCGGTAGGTACGTGCACAAATGCACCACATCTGAAGACTTTTAGGTGCGTCACCATTGGCTTACGTCACGTCCATGCTTCCTTTGGTGTCATGAGCAACACGGCGCGCTTGGGACTCCAGTTTTTTAGGTACACGTCAGTGTTGACAGCTTCCGCCCAAAAGGTTGCAGGTAGCTCTGTGTCTTGGAGTAAGCTGCAAATACGCTTCATGAGCATTCGGTTTGTGCGTTTAGCCACGCCATTCAGCTGTGGTATTCCATGTGGGATGACCTCATGCCTGATCCCAAAATACTTGAGGAAGTTGCGAAAGTCGTTGGAGAGGTATTCTCCTCCACCGTCGGTGCAATAGACCTTCAACCGCCTGTCAACCTCATTCTGTGCAGTAGCAATCCACACCTTGTGAGCATAAGAGGACTCAATCTTTCTAGCCTAGAAGGACACCCAAATCTTCCTTGACTTGTCATAAACGAATGTGACAAAGTACAACTTGCCGGACAAGAACTGTGATGCTATGAGTCCGTACAAAGCAAAGTGAACGAATGAGAGAAACTCAGCCGCCGCTTTCCCTACCCTTGTCAAAGAAGAGCGGGCTTGCTTCCCTTCAATGCATCTCCCACAAGCGGATGCACCTGGCTACTTCACCCCCTTGAGCTCCAGGCCGCGGACCATCTACTGCATGGAGATGATGGTGCCCAAGCCGAGGTGAGTGTTGGAGTGATGCTCCTCACCATGGCAGGAGTGACTCCAAAAAGGAACACCAAAAAGACAAGCCTTAGTGGCTTAGTAGTTAATGGTGTCCACCTCTAGAGGCAGGGGTCCGGGTTCAAGTTCCACAAGATCAAATTATGCCGTGCCTCAAGGGACGTGGAAAATAGATGCCAGGAAGCTAGCTCAACCTCTAGAGTTCCTCTTTAAGTTTCTAGAAGGCCGAGTGAGGATCCAGGAATGTGGCACACCTTCTAGAAGGAATAACGTGTCCTACAAGGCATCTAGAAGTGTCTACGTCTTCTGGACACCTTCTCTCCTACTAGAAGCTAGCTGAGGAATCTAGGAAGGGGCAAAAGCTTCTAGAGGAAGGAAGGGATACCTTCCTAGGTGGGAAAAAAGACAGCCTACCCATAGACACTCTAGAAGCCATAGAATCTGCTAGGAAGCCTCAAATCCGGCATGCTTTGGTGTTCAGGAAAGCTTAGATCAGTGGCTATAAAAAGCCACTGTTTCTATGTCTTAATTAAGTATACATTCCCAGTCAATTTAGGCCAAAACAATTGCCTGAATCTCTGACCAGTTTTTTGCCATCCTTGGAACTAGTTGCCTCCACAGTTTCAGTCTGTCCAAAAACAGTTGGTGCTGTGAACCATCCACTGCTAGGGACCCTCCAGGGTGTACACTTACCCTCAGGCCAACGAAGGGTTATGGACCCATGCCTCTATGGGGTTCAAAGCCAGCTTGATTTCACGCTTTGAACAGCAAGACATGGTAACCAGCGAGCAAGAGAGCAGCCGCGCTGTCCTTAACTTTGATGGGGCAGGCTTTGCCTTGTAGAGGTAGTAGTTTGAGGTCTTCCTCGACGACAAGGGACTGCTTGAGCTCGTAAAAGGTCATGAAATTGTCCTGCCAGAGACTACAACGGCTAAGGCGAAGCAGGCATAGAAGAAGCGCAACAAAAAGGCGTTGGCGCTCCTTATGTCCGCGTTATGCCCACAACAACTTGGGCACATACAAGGATACACCCTGGCCGCAGAAGCATGGTCAAAACTATGCTCCATGTACGAGTCAAGCAACGTTGCCAATCAACTCTTTATCTTCAAGCGGCTCGTCCCCCTCCGAGCCAACAAAGGCGACAACATCATGGAGATCATGCAGCATATTGAGTCGCTTGCAGTGGAGTGCGTGGCCACTGGTTGGGTGGTCGACTCTCAGTTGTAAGCTATGGTCCTCCTTCTAGCCTTGCCGGACAGTTGGAGTCCCATGATCACAGTCCTTGGTGGCTAGCTTTCTGACGAGCTGAAGTTCTTGAAGGTTTACGCAATGAGTGGATGCAATGTCGCAATCGAGGGAGTGCAGCGGCATGAAGTTCAGCTTACACTATTCACCCTCAAATTAGGGGCCGAGGCGACAAGTGGAAGGGTGTCAAACAGAGTACCAAGAAGGGTGACAAGAAGAGGGAGTGCTTCAACTGTGGCAAGGAGGGCCACTACGTGCGCAACTATCCCAAGAAGAAAATAGATTAGTCGTAGTGGGGCGGGAAGAAAGATGAGCACGCCCTTATGGCATACAACTCCACCAACTTGAAAGATCCGGGAGTTGCTGTCATTCACTTCGGATCACGTCGCCAAACGTAATGGAACAGGGCGGCATTTGTCACCTACGGCGCCTCGGAGAGACGCATGACAGTGGCCAATGGAAAAATAGAGGTGGCTGCCGATGAGAATAACGTCCATATTGAGACAATTGTGGATGGCAAACCTATCACGAGCACAATCTACGATGTGCTACATATGCCCAACTTTGGGGCAAACCTGCTCTCCGTCAGCCGCCTTACCGATAAGAGACTTGAGGTGCTCTTCACAAAGAAGGAGGTCGTCATCCGCAAGGCGGGCAAAGATGAGGTGATTGTGCGTACCAAGAGGGAGGACGCCTTGTACCTGCTACGCGCGAAGATCCTCAACAGCCGGGTGGGGTCCAACGCCGCCAATCTTGCAACGAAGGATGGAGGAGACCTCGACCTATGGCACCGCCAACTCTGCCACATTTCTCCATGGACAGTTAAGGAGATGGCAAAGAGGGAAGTGGTGCGAGATCTCCAATCAGTGGCCTTGATGTAACCAAGGAGACCATGTGTGAACCATGCATCATTTCCAAATCAAGTCGGCAGCCGTTTGTTGCCAAGGGGAGACATGCATCGGCAAAACTGTGTCGACCGCTTGAGAGCTTCATTGGTGGAGTTTGCTTCTTCCTCACCTTCATCGATGACCATAGCTAGAAACTCTTCTTCTACCTAAAAAGCAGAAGATTGAGGTCCTTGCGTGCATGGAGGAGTTTGTGGCAGATGTGGAGCAGCAAACAGAGTTGAAGGTGAAAGCATTCCGATCAACAACGGCGGTGAATATGCGGAGTACCTTGGGTGGATGAAGAGCAAGATGGAGTGGCAGAAAACAACTCCACACTCCTCAAAACACAATGGCGTTGTAGAGAGAGCGAATCGCACAATCCTTAATCATGGTCTGATCCATGTTGAGCGACGCTGGCCTTACACAACGGTATTGGGCGGAGGCAGCAAGGACAACAGCGTACATCATGAATCTCATGCCGACCAAGCCGCTGAAGGACAAGGAGAGTAAGGCGTGAAAGACGCCACAAGAGGTGTGGAGCGGGAGGAAGCCGGCGGTGGGTCACCTCCGCACGTTTGGTTGTATTGCACATGGAATGGTGCAGGTTCGTGAGGGAAGGAGCAAGTTGGACCCGCGTACCCGCCAGTGTATTTTCCTTGGATATGAGAGCGGAAGCAAGGCGTTCTGGCTCTTTGACCCAAGGAGGCAGCAGATTGTGTGGAGTCGCGACGTCACGTTCGACGAGAAAAGCTATTAGACGGACAAGGAGGCAGGTCTCTCCAAGAGGGGAGACTGGTTACCACTCCTTGAGAGGGAGATGCCGGACGACGTGAATGAGGTTGACGTCCTCGCAGTAGCACCAGCCAGAGAGGATCGCCCGAGTGATGGGCGAACATTATAATTTGTTTCAGCCAGTTCGCATGAGGAATCCGAAGCACCGGAGATGGACATGGAGGCGGGAAGTCGACCTTTTTCTCCAAAGTCTCAAGGAGAGGGGGAGTAGGCGCATGGAGAGGATGGCGTCAAAAGGGGACATCAACAATAACAACCACCTCAAGAGCCCCGAACGAGCAATTGTGTGCGAAGAAAGACTAAAAGGTACGATGCCGACAAGGGCATCCGGATTGGGTTTGCACAAGTCTTCTTCACGCAAGAGGAGCATGAAGGAGGCACTGCACCAAAAGGATGGGGCTGAGTGGAAGGGAGCAATCAAATGTAAGCACACCTCCCATGAGGAGAAATGCTCCTCATGTGCAAATTGAGCATGGACGTCTCCCATGGGTGATGCGTAAGGGGGAGATTGTTGGAGTGATGCTCCTCACCATGGCGGGAGTGACTCCAAAAAGGAACACTGAAAAGACAAGCATAAGTGGCTTAGTGGTTAATGGTGTCCACCTCTAGAGGCAAGGGCCCGGGTTCAAGTTCCATAAGATGAAATTCTGCTCTGCCCCAAGGGAGGTGGAAAATAGATGCTAGGAAGATAGCTCAGCCTCTAGACTTCCTCTTGAAGTTTCTAGAAGGCCAGGTGAGGGTCCAGGAAGGTCGCATACATTCTAGAAGGGGTAACTTGTCCTACAAGGCATCTAGAAGTGTCTAGGTCTATTGGACACCTTCCTTCCTACTAGAAACCAGCTGAGGAATCCAGGAAGGGGCATAATCTTCTAGAGGAAGAGAGAGATGCCTTCCTAGGTGGGAAAAAGGACAGCCTATCCATAGACACTCTAGAAGCCATAGAATCTGCTAGGAAGGTACAAATCTGGCATGCTTTGGTGTTCTCGAAAGCTTATAACTGTGGCTATAAAAAGCCACTACTTTTGTGCCTTGATTAAGTGTACATTCCCAGTGAGTTAAGGCCAAAACTATTGCCTCAATCTCTGACCAGTTTTCTGCCATCCTTGGAACTAGTTGCCTCCACAGTTTCAGTCTATCCAAAAACAGTTAGTGGTGTGAACCAGCCACTTCCAGTGACCCTCCAGGGTGCAGACTCATCCTCAGGCCAACAGTGAGGGAGCCGGCGGTGCCACAGGCCAATGTCATATTTTCCCTCTCTTATCGCAACAGCCAAGTCGGCTTCCTTCTCCGATGCCATATAGAGACGGTAAAGTCCATCCTCCTTGTCCGCTTGTGCAAGCACACGGCCTGCATGAGCAGAGATGGTACAACCACCATTCTCAAAGTGAATGTGCATGCCTTGAGAAATGAGAAATGAGACAAAGAGGAGGTTAGCTGCCAGCCCCGGAACATGGAGCACCTCCTTCACGTGACATTCCACGTGCTTACCCTCAACGGAAGCACAAAACACAATCTCAACCTCCCAACCTCCATTTTCAAATGGTTATCTCCCATGTACACCCGGCGAGGCTCAATGACGATACAGATACGGAACAACTCCCAGCAATACGTCACGTGTGGCGTGGCTCCTGAATCGATGATCGACAACAAGGTGGTGTTGTCGGAGACGTTTAGGACCTAGATGGTTGTCATAAATCCACTCTCCCAATCTACTGCGTTCACGGAAGCGTCATCCTGTTTTCCCGCTCCCACTTAGCACCAAGGTCCGCCATCTTCCAGCATTCATGCACCAAATGGCCCGGCTTCTTGTTGTAGTAGAAGTTCCCCTTCTTCTTCGCTCCTCCGCCGTTGCTCTTGGTTGGTGTAACACCACCCCATGACCAGAGTTGGTGATGAGAGTGACGTGCTGTCTACTTCTGCCTTCCTCTCCCTTGCGTTGCTACCCCTCAAGTAGCAGGCTCTCCTCCATATTGTTGAGCAAGAGCTTGTCGCCACGCTGGTCTAGGGCGACAATGAGAGGAGTATAGCTACTAGAAAGGCCGGAGACGATTGTTAGAATGAGCACACGTTCCCTGACAGGGTACTCAATTGCAAAAAGCTTGTCAGTAAGAAACTTCACCATTTTCATGTAGTCAATCATGGATCTCGACTCATCCATCTTCACAGTGTGAAAGCAACGACGCATCTGCATGTTCAAGAAGATTGACTTGGATTTATAAGTAAACTTAAGCCTTTTCCAAACCTCCTTGGGCGTGAGGATGCCACGAACAAGGAGTTGCTGCCGTTTGGTGCGGTAGAGGTAGATGGTGGCGAGGGTACAGTCATGCTTTTTGTTGTGGGTACGGGCGTCACATGGTGAGAGAGAAGATTGAACTGGTTCCTCCTCACTCACATGGCTCCAAAGTCCCTTCTCCATCAACACCATATTCATGTTGTTGTTCGACTTGAAGACGTTCTTGCCTTCGAACTTGGCGATGTTGACGTCGGCTACCACGGAAGCAGATGTCGCCATGGTAGTGCAATGTTCAGCCCTCATATGACTCTCTTACACAACAGGGTGCAAGAATGCTACAAGGGTGAGGCAAAGCCTTGTTCTAGCTTTGATACCACTGATCGAAACAGGACCAGCCCTCAGGGATGTTACAAGGATCACCAAGAGCCCCTTAGGCAGGACAACAGCTTGTGAGATGAAGTAGGTTGCACAGACAAAAATTACAGAAGAAAATATAGGTGTGCAAAGAACGTGAATGGCTAAATCAAAACTTGAGTAAAAAATTAAATCATCACAGTTTTCTAACAAGCCCTAATATGCCTCATTTGGCCTATAGAGCACTGAGATATACTGTCAAATTCTACCCTCTAGCACACTTGCCTAGCCTAGCAGGATGAGCAACAGTCACTTTGTCACACATGAGAATCATGTCTCACAGGACTTGGACGACAAACAATCATGGTCTGCATCTTCCTTGAAGTCTCTCAAAGTTCCTCCTGTTGGAATTTCCCATTGAAGGCAGCTCTCAGCCGTCCTGGCGAATAATCTAGCCACCTTTTCAGCTCAAAGTGCTCAGGTTGTCACTTGAACCTGTTGGGAAAGGAGCCATCTGGCTCAGTTTCAGGTCCACAGGAGCAAGTTCCAGGAAAGTACCAGATGCCTGCTCCGATCGCCAATCCGACCTCACCATTGGAAAGATCAGGTGGCAAAATGTCTACGGTCCAAGTTTGAGGCCGATCCAACGGTCGGATTGGGAGATATGAATTTTCAAAGTTTCGGGGGTCATGGACCGTCGATGTCTG
>SZWC01037807.1:1823-14410 GCA_023375785.1 Penium margaritaceum
ACGCACGGCTGCTGTGGCAGCTAGCAAGGGTGCAAAGCGCAAGCCAGCAGCCAAGAAATAGCTCTTGCATGGTAGTGGTCCCATTGCCTGATAGTTCTACATTGTTCACTATGACATGATTCTTCTTTGTGAGCTACCTTGTCAACCTAAACCACACTTTCAAAGTACTGTTCTCCACATGTCAATCCCACTTTGCATTATCTTTCCTTGTCTTTCCTCTTTGCATGCTCAGAAATGGCTCTCAGTGTAGGTGCACTGTTATCCTGAACATGGTTGTTAATGTAAATGTGAATGTTAGCAATTGCTTGTTTCAGCTTTGAAGAACACATGTACAAGTATCAAAGGTAATTTTACTGTTGAATGGCTATACATTTCGTCTCCTCACACCGTGGGTGCTGTGAGGGTATGGAACATAGTAAAACATCGCTATACACCATTTTTTCCAGGATTGAGGAAAGGGTTAAATTTTTTACTTCCATGTATTGCCTCGGATTTGGGGGGGTTCACTGTTGTTTGGGAAGTTTGGAGCCACCCCCCCCACCCCCCCCCCTGTGGGAGACGTCGATGTCCACTGGCCCAAATCCATCAATGGGTCGATGTCCATCGATGGACGTCGATGTTCGATGGGCGGAGGTCAACACTGACTTGTGCCCTACTTGCACCCTACTTGTGCCCTACGTGCGCCCTACTTGTGCCCTACTTTCACCCTACTTGCGCCCTACTTGCACCCTACTTGTGCCCTACTTGCGCCATACTTGCGCCCTACTTGCACCATACTTACGCCCTACTTGGGCCATACTTGCGCCCTACTTGCGCCCTACTTGCACCCTACTTGCGCCCTACTTGCGTCCTACTTGTGCCCTACTTGCGCCCTTCTTGCGCCCTACTTGCACCCTACTTACGCCCTACTTGCGCCCTACTTGCGCCCTACTTGCGCCCTACTTGCACCCTACTTGCGTCCTACTTGCGCCTTACTTGGGCCGTACTTGCACCCTACGTTCACCCTACTTGCGCCCTACTTGCGCCTTACTTGCACCCTACTTGCACCCTACTTGCGCCCTACTTGCACCCTACTTGTGCCCTACTTCCGCCCTACATGCGCCCTACTTGTGCCCTACTTGCGCTCTACTTACGCCCTACTTCCGCCCTACTTGTGCCCTACTTGCGCCCTACGTGCGCCCTACTTCCGCCCTACTTCCACCCTGCTGCACGCCCGTGCCAACATCGATCACCCAACTCGCGCTCGAAAATTCCAGCCCACGCGCCCTGGAGCATACGACGTAGGGCCTCCGGGCACGCGTCTCGGGAGCCTCCGAGACTAAGGGGCGGGAATTTCTGCCGCTTGCGCCCTTCTTGCACCCTACGTGCGCCTTACTTGCGACCTACTTGCGCCCTACTCACGCCCTACTTGCGCCCTACATGCGCCCTACTTGCCCCCTACTTGCCCCCTTCTTGCGCCCTACTTACGCCCTACTTGCGCCCTACTTGCGCCCTACTTCCGCCCTACTTGCGCCCTGCTTGCGCCCTACTTGCACCCTACTTGCGCCCTACGTGCGCCCTACTTGCGCCCTACTTGCGCCCTACTCGCGCCCTACTTGCGCCCTACTTGCGCCCTACTTCTGCCCTATTTGTGCCCTACTTGCGCCCTACTTGCGCCCTACTAGCGCCCTACTTGCACCCTACTTGTGCCCTACTTGCATCTTACGTGCGCCCTACTTGCGCCCTACTTGCGCCCTACTCGCGCCCTACTTGCGCCCTACTTGCGCCCTACTTCTGCCCTATTTGTGCCCTACTTGCGCCCTACTTGCGCCCTACTAGCGCCCTACTTGCACCCTACTTGTGCCCTACTTGCATCTTACGTGCGCCCTACTTGCGCCCTACTTGCGCCCTACTCGCGCCCTACTTGCGCCCTACTTGCGCCCTACTTCTGCCCTATTTGTGCCCTACTTGCGCCCTACTTGCGCCCTACTAGCGCCCTACTTGCACCCTACTTGTGCCCTACTTGCATCTTACGTGCGCCCTACTTGCGCCCTACTTGCGCCCTACTCGCGCCCTACTTGCGCCCTACTTGCGCCCTACTTCTGCCCTATTTGTGCCCTACTTGCGCCCTACTTGCGCCCTACTAGCGCCCTACTTGCACCCTACTTGTGCCCTACTTGCATCTTACGTGCGCCCTACTTGCGCCCTACTTGCGCCCTACTCGCGCCCTACTTGCGCCCTACTTGCGCCCTACTTCTGCCCTATTTGTGCCCTACTTGCGCCCTACTTGCGCCCTACTAGCGCCCTACTTGCACCCTACTTGTGCCCTACTTGCATCTTACGTGCGCCCTACTTGCGCCCTACTTGCGCCCTACTCGCGCCCTACTTGCGCCCTACTTGCGCCCTACTTCTGCCCTATTTGTGCCCTACTTGCGCCCTACTTGCGCCCTACTAGCGCCCTACTTGCACCCTACTTGTGCCCTACTTGCATCTTACGTGCGCCCTACTTGCGCCCTACTTGCGCCCTACTCGCGCCCTACTTGCGCCCTACTTGCGCCCTACTTCTGCCCTATTTGTGCCCTACTTGCGCCCTACTTGCGCCCTACTAGCGCCCTACTTGCACCCTACTTGTGCCCTACTTGCATCTTACGTGCGCCCTACTTGCGCCCTACTTGCGCCCTACTCGCGCCCTACTTGCGCCCTACTTGCGCCCTACTTCTGCCCTATTTGTGCCCTACTTGCGCCCTACTTGCGCCCTACTAGCGCCCTACTTGCACCCTACTTGTGCCCTACTTGCATCTTACGTGCGCCCTACTTGCGCCCTACTTGCGCCCTACTCGCGCCCTACTTGCGCCCTACTTGCGCCCTACTTCTGCCCTATTTGTGCCCTACTTGCGCCCTACTTGCGCCCTACTAGCGCCCTACTTGCACCCTACTTGTGCCCTACTTGCATCTTACGTGCGCCCTACTTGCGCCCTACTTGCGCCCTACTCGCGCCCTACTTGCGCCCTACTTGCGCCCTACTTCTGCCCTATTTGTGCCCTACTTGCGCCCTACTTGCGCCCTACTAGCGCCCTACTTGCACCCTACTTGTGCCCTACTTGCATCTTACGTGCGCCCTACTTGCGCCCTACTTGCGCCCTACTTACGCCCTACTTCCGCCCTACTTGTGCCCTACTTGTGCCCTACTTGCGCCCTACTTCCGCCCTACTTCCACCCTGCTGCACGCCCGTGCCGACATCGATCACCCAATTCCCGCTCAAAAATTCCAGTCCACGCGCCCTGGAGCATACGACGTAGCGCCTCTGGGCACGCGTCTCAAGAGCCTCCGAGACTAAGGGGCAGGAATTTCCGCCGCTTGCGTTCTACTTGCGCCCTACTTGCGCCATACTTACGCCCTACTTGCGCCATACTTGCGCCCTACTTGCGCCTTACTTGCGCCCTACTTGCGCCCTACTTGCGCCCTACTTGCGCCCTACTTGCGCCCTACTTGCGCCCTACTTGTGCTCTACTTGCGCCCTACTTTCTTCCTACTTGCGCCCTACTTGCATCCTACTTGCGCCCTACTTGCGCCCTACTTGCGTCCTACTTGCGCTCTACTTGCGCCCTACTTGCGCCCTACTTGCGTCCTACTTGCGCTCTACTTGCGCCCTACTTGCGCCCTACTTGCGTCCTACTTGCGCTCTACTTGCGCCCTACTTGCGCCCTACTTGCGTCCTACTTGCGCTCTACTTGCGCCCTACTTGCGCCCTACTTGCGTCCTACTTGCGCTCTACTTGCGCCCTACTTGCGCCCTACTTGCGTCCTACTTGCGCTCTACTTGCGCCCTACTTGCGCCCTACTTGCGTCCTACTTGCGCTCTACTTGCGCCCTACTTGCGCCCTACTTGCGTCCTACTTGCGCTCTACTTGCGCCCTACTTGCGCCCTACTTGCGTCCTACTTGCGCTCTACTTGCGCCCTACTTGCGCCCTACTTGCGTCCTACTTGCGCTCTACTTGCGCCCTACTTGCGCCCTACTTGCGTCCTACTTGCGCTCTACTTGCGCCCTACTTGCGCCCTACTTGCGTCCTACTTGCGCTCTACTTGCGCCCTACTTGCGCCCTACTTGCGTCCTACTTGCGCTCTACTTGCGCCCTACTTGCGCCCTACTTGCGTCCTACTTGCGCTCTACTTGCGCCCTACTTGCGCCCTACTTGCGTCCTACTTGCGCTCTACTTGCGCCCTACTTGCGCCCTACTTGCGTCCTACTTGCGCTCTACTTGCGCCCTACTTGCGCCCTACTTGCGTCCTACTTGCGCTCTACTTGCGCCCTACTTGCGCCCTACTTGCGTCCTACTTGCGCTCTACTTGCGCCCTACTTGCGCCCTACTTGCGTCCTACTTGCGCTCTACTTGCGCCCTACTTGCGCCCTACTTGCGTCCTACTTGCGCTCTACTTGCGCCCTACTTGCGCCCTACTTGCGTCCTACTTGCGCTCTACTTGCGCCCTACTTGCGCCCTACTTGCGTCCTACTTGCGCTCTACTTGCGCCCTACTTGCGCCCTACTTGCGTCCTACTTGCGCTCTACTTGCGCCCTACTTGCGCCCTACTTGCGTCCTACTTGCGCTCTACTTGCGCCCTACTTGCGCCCTACTTGCGTCCTACTTGCGCTCTACTTGCGCCCTACTTGCGCCCTACTTGCGTCCTACTTGCGCTCTACTTGCGCCCTACTTGCGCCCTACTTGCGTCCTACTTGCGCTCTACTTGCGCCCTACTTGCGCCCTACTTGCGTCCTACTTGCGCTCTACTTGCGCCCTACTTGCGCCCTACTTGCGTCCTACTTGCGCTCTACTTGCGCCCTACTTGCGCCCTACTTGCGTCCTACTTGCGCTCTACTTGCGCCCTACTTGCGCCCTACTTGCGTCCTACTTGCGCTCTACTTGCGCCCTACTTGCGCCCTACTTGCGTCCTACTTGCGCTCTACTTGCGCCCTACTTGCGCCCTACTTGCGTCCTACTTGCGCTCTACTTGCGCCCTACTTGCGCCCTACTTGCGTCCTACTTGCGCTCTACTTGCGCCCTACTTGCGCCCTACTTGCGTCCTACTTGCGCTCTACTTGCGCCCTACTTGCGCCCTACTTGCGTCCTACTTGCGCTCTACTTGCGCCCTACTTGCGCCCTACTTGCGTCCTACTTGCGCTCTACTTGCGCCCTACTTGCGCCCTACTTGCGTCCTACTTGCGCTCTACTTGCGCCCTACTTGCGCCCTACTTGCGTCCTACTTGCGCTCTACTTGCGCCCTACTTGCGCCCTACTTGCGTCCTACTTGCGCTCTACTTGCGCCCTACTTGCGCCCTACTTGCGTCCTACTTGCGCTCTACTTGCGCCCTACTTGCGCCCTACTTGCGTCCTACTTGCGCTCTACTTGCGCCCTACTTGCGCCCTACTTGCGTCCTACTTGCGCTCTACTTGCGCCCTACTTGCGCCCTACTTGCGTCCTACTTGCGCTCTACTTGCGCCCTACTTGCGCCCTACTTGCGTCCTACTTGCGCTCTACTTGCGCCCTACTTGCGCCCTACTTGCGTCCTACTTGCGCTCTACTTGCGCCCTACTTGCGCCCTACTTGCGTCCTACTTGCGCTCTACTTGCGCCCTACTTGCGCCCTACTTGCGTCCTACTTGCGCTCTACTTGCGCCCTACTTGCGCCCTACTTGCGTCCTACTTGCGCTCTACTTGCGCCCTACTTGCGCCCTACTTGCGTCCTACTTGCGCTCTACTTGCGCCCTACTTGCGCCCTACTTGCGTCCTACTTGCGCTCTACTTGCGCCCTACTTGCGCCCTACTTGCGTCCTACTTGCGCTCTACTTGCGCCCTACTTGCGCCCTACTTGCGTCCTACTTGCGCTCTACTTGCGCCCTACTTGCGCCCTACTTGCGTCCTACTTGCGCTCTACTTGCGCCCTACTTGCGCCCTACTTGCGTCCTACTTGCGCTCTACTTGCGCCCTACTTGCGCCCTACTTGCGTCCTACTTGCGCTCTACTTGCGCCCTACTTGCGCCCTACTTGCGCCCTTCTTTCGTCCTACTTGCGGCCTACTTGCGCCTTAGTTGCATCCTACTTGCGCCCTACTTGCGCCCTACTTGCACCCTACTTGCGCCCTACTTGAGCCCTACTTGCGCTGTACTTGCGCCCTACTTCTACCCTACTTTCGTCCTACTTGCGCCCTACTTGCACCCTTTTTGCGCCCTACTTCTGCTCTACTTCTACCCTGCCGCACGCCCGTGCCGAGATCGATCACCCAGCTCCTGCTCGAAAATTCCAGCCCACGCGCCCTGCAGCATACGACGTTGCGCCTCCGGGCACGCGTCTTGGGAACCTCCGAGAGTAAGGGGCGGGAATTTCTGCCGACCCGAAATCGAAAAAACTCATCCATACGCACGTTGCACGCCGGTACCGACATCGGTGACCCAACTCCCGCTCAAAAATTCCAGCCCACGCGCCCTGGATCATACGGCGTAGCACCTCCGGGCACGTGTCTCAAGAGCCTCTGAGGCTAATGGGCGGGAATTTTTGGCCGACCCGAAATGAAGAGGACTCATCCATACGCACGTCCCACACCCGTACCGACATCCATTACCCATCTCCCTCTTGAAAATTCCAACCCACGCGCCCTGGAGCATACGACGTAGCGCCTGTGGGCAGGCGTCTCGGGAGCCTCCAAGACTAAGGGGTGGGCATTTCCGCCGACCTGAAATGGAGAAAATTCATCCATAAGCACGTCGCACGCCCGTGCCAACATCGGTGACCCAACTCCCGCTCGAAAATTCCAGCCCACGCGCCCTGGAGCATACGACGTAGCGCCACCGGGCACGCGTCTCTGGAGCCTCCGAGACTAAGAGGTGGGAATTTCCGCCGACCTGAAATCGAGAAAACTCATCCATACGCACGTCCCACGCCTGTACCGACATCGGTGGCCAAAATCCTGCTTGAAATTCCAGCCCACGCGCCCTGGAGCATACAAAGTAGCGCCTCCGGGCACGCGTCTCGGGAGCCTCCGAGACTAAGGGACGGGAATTTCCGCCGACCGGAAATTGAGAAAACTCATCCATACGCATGTCCCGTTCCTGTGCCGACATCGATCACCCAACTCCCGCTCGAAATTTCCAGCCCACGCGCCCTGGAGCATACAACATAGCGCCTCCGGGCACGCGTTTCGGGAGCCTCCGAGACTAAGGGGCGGGAATTTCCGCCGACCTGAAGTCGAGAAAACTCATCCATACACAGGTCGCACGCCCGTACCGCCATCGGTGACCCACCTCCTGCTAAAAAATTCCAGCCCACCCGCCCTTGAGCATATGACATAGCGCCTCCGGGCACGCGTCTCGGGAGCCTCCGAGACTAAGGGGTGGGAATTTCTGCCGACCCGAATCGAGAAAACCCATCCATACGCACGTTGCACACCCGTACCGACATCGGTGACCCAAATCCTGCTCGCAAATTCCAGCCCACGCGCCCTGGAGCATACGACGTAGCGCCTCCGGGCACGCGTATCAGGAGCCTCCGAGACTAAGGGTCGGGAATTTCCGCCGACCCAAAATCAAGAAAACTCATCCATACGCACGTTGCACGCCCGTACGGACATCGATGACCCATCTCCCCCTTGAAAATTCCAACCCACGCGCCCTGGAGCATACGACGTAGCGCCTCCGGGCACGCGTCTCCGGAGCCTCCGAGACGAAGGGGCGGGAGTTTCCGCCGACACGAAATGGAGAAAACTCATCCATGCGCACGTCGCACGCCCGTGCCGACATGAGTGACCCAACTCCCGCTCAAAAATTCCAGCCCACACGCCCAGTGGGATACGACGTAGCGCCTCCGGGCACGCGTCTCGGGAGCCTCCGAGACTAATGGGCGGGAATTTCCGCCGACCGGAAATCGAGAAAACGCATCCATACGCACGTCGCACGCCCGTACCGACATCGGTGACCCAATTCCCGCTCGAAAATTCCAGCCCACGCGCCCTGGAGCATACGACGTAGCGCCTCCGGGCACGCGTCTCGGGAGCCTCCGAGACTAAGGGGCGGGAATTTCCGCCGACCCGAAATCGAGAAAACTGATCCATACGCACGTCGCACGCCCGTGCCGACATGGATGACCCAACTGCCGCTTGAAAATTCCAACCCATGCGCCCATGGAGCATACAACGCAGGACCTCCGGGCACGCGTCTCGAGAGTCTATGAGACTAAGGGGCGGGGATTTCCGCCGACCCAAAATGTGACTCTGAACAAGTAACAAAAGGGTAAAAGCTCATTTCATTTTGATTTTCAGTACAAATACAAACTGTGAAAGCATGGCGTATGGATCCTTTAGTCTTTCGGAAGTTGAAGCTAGAGGTGTCAGAAAAGTTACCATAGGGATAACTGGCTTCTGGCAGCCAAGCGTTCATAGCGATGCTGCTTTTTGATCCTTTGATGTTGGCTCTTCCTATCATTGTGAAGCAGAATTCACCAAGTGTTGGATTGTTCACCCACCAATACGGAACGTGAACTGGGTTTAGGCCGTCGTTAGACAGGTTAGTTTTACCCTACTGATGATCTGGTGCCGCAAGAGTAATTCAACTTAGTACGAGAGGAACCGTTGATTCACATAATTGGTAATTGCGCTTGGCTGAAAAGCCAGTGGCGCGAAGCTACTATGTGTAGGATTATGACTAAACTCCCCTAAGTCAGAATCCATGCTGGAAGGGGCACCTTTTACCTCCCCAGATGTTACCCGACTCGAAATAGGGGCGCCTGTGCGCCTCCAAGAGCATATGTCGTGATTTGTCTGGACCAATTCCGAATGTTTGGGGAGATAAATCATTTGCACACGACTTAAACCAGAACGGGATACTATAAGTGGCAGAGTAGCCTTGCTGTTACGATCCACTGAGGTTCAGCCTCTGTTCTACCGATTTGTTCCTCCAGGAACTCCCCTCCCCTCCCCTCCCCTCCCCTCCCCCCTAACAAGATGTTCGCTCTTGGGAACGCATACGGGTTCAACTCCCGCTCTCGTTTCAACCCATTCCACTGCATCAACAGCCCGCTAACCCGGCCACGCACCGCCGTCGCACACCAACGCACTCCGCTGCCTGCACAAGACACACACCCACGCATCGCCCACCAGTTCCACGCCCACTCGCACGTACCAACCTAAGCGCACGCACGCCTCTTTCCCTCCCCACGCGTCGTACCACCCCAGGCACCCCCGCGCCTCTTTCCAACCCCACGGGTCGTACCAACCCCAAGCGCATGCATGCCTCTTTCCCACCCCACGACTCGTGCCGACCCGGGCACCCCCGCGCCTCTTTCCAGCCTCATGGGTCGTACCAACCCAAGCGCCCGCACCGCTCTTTTCCACCCCACGAGTCGTACCAACCCAAGCTCCCGCACCCCTCCTTTCCACCCCACGAGTCGTACTGTCCCGCTTGCCATCACACGCACGCACCGCACGCCTCGTCTCCGTAGCCTCGTCCCCGTTGCCTCTCCTTAATCCCACCACTCTGCGCACCAATAACACGACAAGCCTCCACAATGCCCGACTGCCTCTCATCTGTCGCATTTGCACGTTGCTACCGCCACCCCACCCCACCCCTCCTCGACACCGCCCGTGCTGCCCGGTCCCCAAACCATTGCCATGCGAGCACCTCCGACCTCTCTCCCACACCCCCTCCCCTCCTCCCCGTGTGGAAATACAATGCATCGACGTGCCCATTCCGCTCCTTCATGTTGCATCGCCGTGCCCGCTCACGCACGTGTCACATTATCAGCCCATCCCTTCAAAGCGTGGTACGATCATACCTGGGCTACTACTCCGGATCCCATTCGAACTCCGCAGATAAGCACCCATGGGCCAGAACAGTACTGGGATGGGTGACCTCCCGGGGAGTCCTGCTGTCGTACCCATTTTTATCTCCCAAAGGCACACCCGATTCCTCTCCGAGACAAGGGAGCCAAAACTAGGACGCGAATGGCGCACTTGCACCCTACTTGCACCCTCATTGCATCCTACTTGAGCCCCAGTTCTGCCCTACTTACTTGTGCCCTGCTTGCGCCCTACTTGCGACCTATCTGTCCTACTTGCGCCCTACTTGCGCCCTACTTGCGTCCTACTTGCGCCCTACTTGCGCCCTACTTGCGCCCTACTTGCGCCCTACTTGCGCCCTACTTGCGCCCTACTTGTGCCCTACTTGCGCCCTACTTACGCCCTACTTGCGTCCTACTTGCGCCCTATTTGCACCCTACTTGCGCTCTACTTGCGCCCTACTTGCGCCCTACTTATGCCCTACTTGCGCCCTACTTGCGCCCTACGTGCGCCCTACTTGCGCCCTACTTGCGCCCGACTTGCGCCCTACTTGCGTCCTACTTGCGTCCTACTTACGCCCTTCTTGCGCCTTACTTGCGTCCTACTTGCGCCCTACTTGCGTCCTACTTATGCCCTATTTGCGCCCTACTTGCGCCCTACGTGCGCCCTACTTGCGCCCTACTTGCGCCCTACTTGCCCCCTACTTGCGCCCTACTTGCGCCCTACTTGCGTCCTACTTGCGCCCTACTTGCGCCCTACTTGCGCCCTACTTGCACCCTATTTGCGCCCTACTTGCGCCCTACTTGTACCCTACTTGCGCCCTTCTCGTGCTCTACTTGCGCCCTACCTCCTTTCCACCCCACGAGTCGTACCATCCCCCTCGCCATCCCACGCACGCACCGCACGCCTCGTCTCCGTAGCCTCGTCCCCGTCGCCTCTTGTCAATCCCACTCTGCGCGCCACTAACACGACAAGCCTCCACAGTGCCCAACCGCCTCTCATCCGTCGCATTCGCACGTCGCTACCGCCACCCCACCCCACCCCTCCTCGACACCGCCCGTGCTGCCCGGTCCCCAAACCATTGCCATGCGCGCACCTCCGTCCTCCCTCCTACACCCCCTCCCCTCCTCCTTGTGTGGAAATACAACGCATCGACGTGCCCACTCCGCTCCTTCACGTTGCATTGCCGTGCCCGCTCACGCACGTGTCACATTATCGGCCCATGCCTTTCAAAGCGTGGTACGATCATACCTGGGCTACTACTCCGGATCCCATTCGAACTTCGTAGATAAGCGCCCATGGGCCAGAATAGTACTGGGATGGGTGACCCTCCGGGAATTCCTGGTGTCGTACCTAATTTTATCTCCCAAAGGCATACCCGATTCCTCTCCGAGACTAGGGAGCCAAACTCAGACGCGAATGGCGCACTTATGCCCTACTTGCACCCTCGTTGCGTCCTACTTGAGCCCCACTTCTACCCTACTTACTTGCGCCCTGCTTGCGCCCTACTTGCAACCTATCTGTCCTACTTGCACCCTACTTACACCCTACTTGCACCCTACTTGTGCCCTACTTGCGCCCTACTTGCGCCCTACTTGCGCCCTACTTGCGCCCTACTTGTGCCCTACTTGCGCTCTACTTGCGCCCTACTTGTGCCCTACTTGCGCCCTACTTCCGTCCTACTTGCGCCCTACTTGCGCCCTACTTGCACCTAACTTGTGCCCTACTTGCGCCCTACTTGCGCCCTGCTTGTGCCCTACTTGCACCCTACTTACGCCCTCCTTGCGCCCTACTTGCGCCCTTCTTGCGCCCTCTTTGCGCCCTACTTGCACCCTACTTGCGCCCTACTTACACCCTACTTGCACCCTACTTGTGCCCTACTTGCGCCCTACTTGCGTCCTACTTGCACCCTACTTGCACCCTATTTGCGCCCTACTTGCGCCCTACTTGTGCCCTACTTGTGCCCTACTTACGCCCTACTTGCGCCTTACTTGTGCCCTACTTGTGCCCTATTTGCGCCCTACTTGCGCCCTACTTGTGCCCTACTTGCGTCCTACTTGCGCCCTACTTGCGTCCTACTTGCGCGCTACTCGCGTCGTACTTGCGCCCTACTTCCGCCATACTTGCGCCCTACTTGCGCCCTATTTCCGCCCTACTTCCACCCTGCCGCACGCCCGTGCCGACATCGATCACCCAACTCGAAAATTCCAACCCACGCGCCCTGTAGCATACGACGTAGCGCATATGGGCACGCGTCTTGGGAGCCTCTGAGACTAAGGGGTAGGAATTACGCCGACCCGAAATCGAGAAAACTCACCCATACGCATGTCGCACGCCCGTATCGACATCGGTGACCCAAGTCCTGCTCGAAAATTATAGCCCACGCGCCCTCGAGCATACGCCGTAGCGCCTCCAGGCAGGGGTCTCGGGAGCCTCCGAGACTAAGGGGCGGGAATTTCCGCCGCTTGCGCCCTACTTGCATCATACTTACGCCCTATTTGCGACCTACTTGCGCCCTACTTGCCCCCTAGTTGCGCCCTATTTGCGTTCTACTTGTACCCTACTTGTGCCCTACTTGCACCCTACTTGCGCCCTACTTGTGCCCTACTTCCGCCCTACTTGCACCGTACTTGCGCCCTACTTGCGCCCTACTTGCGTCCTACTTGCGCCCTACTTGCGCCATACTTGCAACCTACTTGCGCCATACTTGCGCCATACTTGCGTCCTACTTGCACCCTACTTGCGCCCTACTTACGCTCTACTTGTGCCCTACTTGCGCCCTACT
>SZWC01037818.1:0-14404 GCA_023375785.1 Penium margaritaceum
GCAGTGCTGTGCTGTGCTGTGCTGTGCTGTGCTGTGCTGTGCTGTGCCGCGCTGTGCTGTGCTGTGATGTGCTGTGCTGTGCTGTGATGTGCTGTGCTGTGCTGTGCTGCGATGTGCTGTGCTGTGCTGTGCTGTGCTGTGCTGTGCTGCGATGTGCTGTGCTGTGCTGTGCTGTGCTGTGCAGCATGGTGCGAGACGGAGTGTACGACACAGTGGCCACCAACCGCTACAACATCATGGGCAAGCGCGACACGTGCCGTGTGGGAGACGACTCACTCTTCAACGACCGATTCCTGCAGTGACCAGCCACTGAGGGTGGACCGACGGCGACCCAGGAAGACAGTTTCTTGCTGTGATTGGGCCTCACAGGTGGCCCCTGTACAAGCCTGTTTGAGCCCATTCCCTGGCCTGCACACGGAGACGCTACGTGACTCTTGGTCTGTACCCCAACCCACCCCTCCCTCGACCAGTTGCTGCTCCGAGAGTTGGGCGGCAGCAATGTGGTGTGCATAGTCGCATGTCGCACTGGTTTGGGGCTGTCAGGTGTTGTACAGTAGGTTTCAATGGATGCATCGCAGGAACGTCGCAGTCCTTGTCTGCCTATTGGCAGAGCAGAGCAACATGGACAAGAACTTCTGCTATGCTGGGCGCCTCCATGAGCCGGGACAAAACCCACGCATGGTGCACCATTCTGAAGCCATGGCTGGCTCAATTGGTGTGGGTAAGATGGAAGAACAATAGAGGGACAGTCCTCCAGCTGCTTGCATGAAGGCAGCTAGCAAAGGACTGGTGATACTTAGTGGTGAGTTTTAGCAAGTCTATCTCGAAAACCTGTTGATACGTTCCGCAAGCTGTTTATACCCTTGATAATTGGACAGAAGAAGACCTGTGGCCTAATCCAGCATACAATGCTTGTAACACTATCAGAAAACTTCCTGTCCTTACTCCTTTCATCACAGTGAGCCTAGCTAGATGTAGGATGCACAACTTAGGAGATGAATAGACAACTTAAGAAGGGAAAGACTCGAATATGTGCAAAATAGCACGAGCTGGGAAACACGAGTGAATGAAAGATGGGAATTACTACTCTCACACCACTTGCACTAATCATTGCACATAATGAGACATATACTCGGTAGTGTCAATCTGTACTAAACTTGTGGCGATAGTACTACATTGCGCTCGCCTCTGTGCCTGAATGCCTGAACGCAACATCACTTGAAGTTGCAGGATCTGAAGCCGAGCACAAGTTTTTGTGACATGCACAACTTCAACATCAAACAATATACACACTGAGAAGCTTCCAAGAACCTTCCTCATCACTTGCTACACAACAACATAAATACATGCTACGGCCCACGACGGGTGTCGCACGCAGCAGTGCAAGGTCTGTCCTAAAACCGGCCCAAAAACACTGTTTTGGCGCAGACAAATGAGAACGCTATGCCGTCTGAACCTAATCGTGCAGGATCTCAGCCCGTACGCTTTGACTGGTCACATGCATGCATCCGGCATCAAATGGTGGACACACAATGCAAACCATGCAAATCGGGCCCACTGCTAGTCCACCGATAAAATCCTACAGACTGTAAAAAAACCGCAGAAGGTCCGAGACATCATTCAGGACGTTGGGGCAGTCGTCGGTCAGCTCCGAGTGGCTGGTCCACCACCTGCCCACGCGCCGATGCCTCCTCCGTCCATATCGAGGATCATGTCGTCGCGCTCTCTTGTACCGCTGCTCTCCTGGCCGTCGCTCATGACGAGTAGAAGCCACACACACCAACATCAGCGCCGAGGCACTGTGTGATGACAATCACAAGTCATGCACGAAACTGCAAGGGTCTGGGTAGAAACACGTACTAAGTGCCAGAAAGCTCCAATTGAATATATTTGCAGAGAGAGCCTAACTAACGAGCAACAATCCACCTATATAGCTGCCGGCTGCCTAGGGCCTCTAGAGGCCACGGTATTTTTCTACCTACTCAAACTGGCCCAAAACCACAGTTTCGGCCATACCTCACTGCTCAGAGGTCAAAATCACGTGTCAAATGGACTAGCTAGTGCGCAGGTTGGGGCAATGACGTTCAAGCAGCGTGCGGGAACCCACGCTCGTTGCTTAGTCTGCCCGCTTAGTTTGCTGCACTAGAGTCTAAGTCTGAGAGCTCTAATTTGTCACTTCAAAGTGCGCATACCAGAGTTAGCACTAGAATGTAGCTAGAATGAAGCAGTGACTGATTAGCAATGGAGAACGAGCAACAAACTGAGACCCCTCTCAGTTCTAGCCTCACCTCAGCTGTGTGAGGCTTGTTACTCAGAAAACCAGCCAACCAGGAAAATCCTAGCATTATCCTGTTTGGCAGAATTTCCTAGGTAAGCCCTACAGACACCAGACAACCCAAACCCGGGTTCTGTTTTGCCTAAAAACTGGACCATACCAAAATAGCCACGCCGCGTTGCGAACGCAGTCGTGCAATCAGAATCAGGAAGAAAATCAGCTACGAGGAGTTACGGCTGCTTGAACTCAGGCACCGACTACACTGCTCTAGAGAGCCAACTACGACTACTGATGACGTGACAACCAAGGGTAGCTGCCGATGGAGCTGGTTGTGCGAGGAGAAGGAGAACCACACGCTCGGCTTCACGGCGACACACCCCCTCCATCGAGCAGCGCCCCGTCGGCTTCAACATCCATCCAGTCAGTCGTCTGCACGAGCATGTACACCAGCTGAGAGGTCACAGTATGAGTGAGCAAGGCAGTGCACAGATAAAAAAACAACACCCCTCCATGATCCAAAGGCGTTAGTGTACATGAGCATGCTCCCCCATGCTCCCTGACCCAACACTTAGTGCAAGAACGAGAGGAGACAGATCACATATGCAACGACCCAACTACTTCACTGTCTCGATCTGCACGATTTGAATGCTACCCTCATGCAACAAGAAACACACGTAGAGATACTCAACATTGATGTGATCCGTGCATGTATGGTGGAAACCATCGTTGCCGGCAATTGCAATGGCACTCTCGTTGTCACAATGCAAGGTGATGGACGACACAGGCTGACGCAACTCACCTAACAAATAGCGCAGCCACACACTCACATGCACTAGCGTCCAAAGCCACGTACTCTGCCTCTGCTGTATCGAATGTGAAACACCCTTGCTTCCTGCTACGCCATG
The DNA here is from genome assembly GCA_023375785.1 of Penium margaritaceum. Classification (NCBI taxonomy): domain Eukaryota; kingdom Viridiplantae; phylum Streptophyta; class Zygnematophyceae; order Desmidiales; family Peniaceae; genus Penium; species Penium margaritaceum. The sequence goes on from SZWC01037818.1 coordinate 3,181, forward strand.
GTACTACCGTTACCCCCATGAGATAGATCCAACCAGTGCGGCTCTTCCCATCTGGGCTTCATGCCCTGTCGCTGTCAGTGTAGCCCACGGCTACCACAGACGGCTGCCGAGGGAATGTGAGGCATCGACGTGGGGTGGAGACATTCATGGAAAAGGTGATGTCGGCCCGTCTGGTGGTGGTGAGAAACATGAGTGACCCGATGACGCGAGGAACGCCGTGATATCCAATGTTGCACCTCAGGTACTAGCATTGGTAGTCTTCAGCTTCGCCTGCCCGTCTAGGGTAATCGGGGTGGAGTCGCTTGGGACAGTGGCCAGGAGATCGGCAAAGCGGTGAGTGAGCATCTGAACGTACGTTGCTTGATGTACCCGCATGATGCCGTGTGCGGGATCGCGCTCAATCTCCATGTGGAGAAACACCTGTGCCGGCCCGAGATCCTTCATCTTGTAGGTCGCCTTCAGCAACTCCTTCACGTGCTCGACAGCGGCATGATCAGGAGACGCGATGAGTAGGTTGTCCACGTAGACGAGGATCGCAATGAAGGATTCCTAGGAGGAGTGATGAAGAGTGCCGAGTTTGGAAAACTGCGGAGAAATCCGGCCCTTCAAAAGGGTTTGGCTGATCTTGATATTCCAGCACTGAGGAGACTACTTGAGGCCATGTAGGGCTTTCCGCAGTCGCCATACTCGGCCCGTCCCATCCTTAAAGCCAGGGGGCTGGGTAATGTAGAGCTCCTCACCATCGAGAGCACCGTGAAGAAAGGCGTCGCTCACATCCATCTGGTGGAGCTCCCAACCATGCTGTTGGACTAGGCTAAAGAGCACCCGGATGGTGGTGAAACAGTCAACTGGGGCAAAGACCTGGTCGTTCTCAACTCCGGCAACCTGGGAGTAGCCCTTGGCGGTGAGCCAGGCCATGTACGTGTCCAGGGTGCCATTAGGCTTCCACTTTTGGTGAAACACCCACTTTGCCCCTATGGCCTTGCGGCCAGGGGGGAGTATTACGAGGTGGTACACTATGTGCTCGTTGATGGAAGCGAGCTCCTCTCGACAGGCAGCCTCCCACTGGTCCGCGTCGGGAGTGGCACGGGCCTCACGTAGGCTTTGTGGGTTGGGTGCCAGTGGGGAAGGCCGTGCCGTCAACACTCGGGGAACGCAAAGTATTGTAGGAGCCCAGGCCAGGATGGCAAATACCGCATGGCAATGCTGCTGGGAGATGAGAGCATAGCCCAGGGCCGATCCTGGGTGCGTGTCCTGAGCATCGAGGCCAAGGGCCATCAAGCTAATGACCTTGATGCCGGGATCACCGCTCACAACAGTATAGGGGGGGAAGGTGTGTCGACGGGTGTGGTGGAGGCTGACCGGGTAGCCCTGGTGCAAGGACCTGAGGACGGCGCCGGCTTACGGGGCAATAGAATGCCACCAGGAGCGCGGGTGTAGACTTGGTGTGCCGGGGTGCCAGTGACAGTAGAGGGTCCCCGGCGAGGACGAGGTGGCAAGGCGGGGGTAGACACCGGGTCCGATGCCAAGGAACCGCTAGAGATGGACGGATCCATGGGGTTGGGTGCTTCGGAGGCCGGAAGGGGGTCAGCCAAGGGGTCAGGCTAGACTGAGGACTCAACGGAGGATTCCGTCTCTGACTGGTGCGTGGAATCACCAGCAGGGGAACTCGGTGATGAGATAGATGGCGAAGGAGGAGGATCCAGGCCATCCGCTGTCGGGGGTGTGGATGTAAGCGGGACGACCTGTGCCTCTGGAGCTAGAGCGTGTTGGCGTAGTATCTCCCTTACAAGACGAAAACAAAGGAAGTAGAGAGGAGGTAAACCGGATGCAAGGGAGGTCACAAGGAAAGATTTCATCAAAGAACAGAGTATCACGATACTCAACAACGTGATGCCGGACCGGGTCCCAGAATCGCCAGGCCTTGGAATAACGGGGAATACCAATGAAGGTGCAGAGACTCCCACGAGGGACAAGCTTGCCATCCCTGTGGTCCTCGACGAGCCAGACGATGGCGACGCACCTCCAGACACGAGCATGTCAAGATTGGCCCGCTGATTGCACCACAATGTGTACGGCGTGGCCTGGTGAGGAAGGGGACCATGTGGAACACGGTTCTACACTCAGGTCATGTAGGACATGGCCTCAAGAAGAAGCCCTCGGACAAACAAGACTCAACATGCATGGTACGGACAACATCGGCTATAGTGTGGTTCTAGTGCTTGGAGACACCATCCTTCTGTGGTGTCCAAGGGACGGACGTCTCATGATGGACTCCATGACTGGCGAGATAGGCAGTAGTGTCCCCCATGTACTCGCCGCCGTGGTCAGACCAAAAACAATGGAGGGTGCGACCGCACTCGCGCTCAGCAACGAGATGCCAGGCACGGATGGCAGAGGCCACATCGCTCTTCCGGCGGAGGCAGATGACCCAACGATAGTGGGAGTAGTCATATGTGAGGGTCAGCATATACTAGCTGTTCTCGACAACAGATACAACCGGGAGAAGGCCCAAGAGGTCTGAGTGGACAAGCTCCAGTGGGTGAGTGGCCCGAGAAGAGGACACGGGATAGGAGACACCGTGCATTTAAACTTGGGCGCAGTCAATGCACTCGGTGCGGCAAGGCCACTGGAAAGTGGAGGGATCAAGTCTGAGCGCGTGCTGGATGCGGAGCATGCTATTAACAACATCGCAAAGGCGACAGTGAAGGATGTGCACATGCTGGAGAAAAAAAACACCGGTGACAAACACATGTGTAGTGTCAGACGAGGGAGGGGGCACGGATAAAGGAATTCGAGTGACGTGCGTGAGGTTTTCATGAAAAACAGCACGGAACAAGACCTGACCTGACGGGCAAAGGGAGACAGTACCAATGGCACAGGAGTGACAGATGTCCATGCTCATGAGGTCGAGAGCCGTGACAGACAGGAGGCTGAGTTCCAAACCCGGCACATACAACATATCAGTCACGAAGAAGTCACTGGGCGGACCACAAAAATGAACGATGCCAACACCAGGGCCTGACAAGATCTGCAAGGACCCCGTCCGGAAACTGTGAATATTCCCAACGGGACCAAGCATGCTGAACGCCTGGCGACAGGACGTCATGTGATGCGTTGCCCCGGAGTCGATGATCGAGGTTCCATTGGCGTCGCGGACCGAGGCCGTGACGTTATAGTGGGCGACGAGAGAGGACAGAGAAGGGAGATGAAGGTTGCAAGCCAAGCAGACGGGATAGAGGCGAAACAATCATGCCAGTCATCCAACCAGGCAAATCATCCAAAGCTGGTCCCGAAGGACAATGGGCTTCCCCGAGGTCCCCTCGGAGGTCAGTCTCTATATGGCATTGGAAGACCTCTCAGCTAGCAGTCACACAACTTGTAGTTCCCTGGGAAGGAGGCGTGATGCCGAGCTGTATGGTGATGAAGCTTTGTACTTGGTGGATCCAAGAAGCACATTTGACGGGCGCCCCGGACTGCGGGGTCACACATCCGGACAGGGGATACGAGCTCTACTTGGGCGGAGGCTGTGGGTAGTACACCGGCTACGCCTGAGTGTACTACTGCTATTGTAGTGCTACTACATATGGTTGTGGTTGCGGTGGGACGTACTGCTACTGCTACTGATGGAGAAGGGATGGAAAAAGCGGTGGTCGAGGTTGAGGAGCCGACTGCAAGGTGGAGTAGGTGGTGGCCACAGTGCGGTTAGGGGGGAAGGGATTGCCTATGGTAGTAGCGGAGGTACCAAGGCGGCGCTCAGGCTGATGGAGTTAGGCGGTGACAATATAGGCCTTGTTAGTATGGATGGGGCACGTGTACCACTTGTGCCTTGTCTGGCCACAGTTGTGGCACATCAGGATAGTGCCACCAGAGGAAGACTGCTGCCCCTTGCCCTTGCCCTTCCTGTCCTTTCCTTTGCCCTTGGTGCTGCCGGAGGAGGAAGTGCCAGGGGAGATTAAGGAGCCGTTGGAGGTGGCAGCTATGGTCGTAGAAGAGCCACCGCATTGAAGCTGTGTGTCCTTGTGTGCTTGCTCCACGCTGAGGAAGAGGACGCACACCCAGGTCATCAAAGTGCTCTAGGCCGCTAGTGCCTCGAGGATAGGTAGGCCGCAGGGGACGAATATGTCCGCAAACTCAGGAGTGGCACCAAGCTTGATGATGAGGAGGGTAGCAAGAGGTGGAGGCACGACTGTCTTGAGTCGGCAGAGGATGTCCTGTGCATGGTGCCAGTAGATGGTGATGGACTCGGACTCCCTCATATGAAGGGAGTTGAACTCCTTGAGGAGGCGGTTGACAGCTGCCTGGCCGGAGGTGCGATACAGCCTCGTCTGCCTGTCCCAAGCTTGCCGGGGGTTTGTGTTGGTGTTTTCAGTGGTATCACCGAGAAACGACTCCAGGGCAGTGTAGTCAGCATTGGGTGCGGCGAGTATGAGTGCGCAGACAGTGCAGCCCGCCTCAAGCACCTGCTCCTGGACGGCGTCGTCATGCGCAAGGGTGTAGTACCCCCATAGGCCCTCCCTCTGTGTCCAGATGCGGTAGAGCAGTTCCCAAGATGGGAACTGCTCATCTCTGACGAGGGTAGGAGGAGGGGTCTCAAATTCCTTGCATGGAGAGGGGGCCACACGCTCCAACGCCTGGGACGTTGGTAACCGTCTGCTACTATTGTGACACCTGCTGCTCTGCTACTGTCTGCGCTGCCCTAGTCACAGTGTGACCAGGCTGTCCATGGAGGAAAGTCTGGCTGGCGCTGGTCGCGGCAAGTATTTGGCGTAGCTGGTCGACCTTACGCTACAGATCCGTTATGGAATCTGCAGCGGGCAAGTCTGTTGAGCTATCCTGTGTGCATGCGGCATTGTCCTGGCTGGGCATTATCTCTGCTGTCACTTCTGCTGCTGCTGCTGCTGCTGCTGGTACCGATGTTTCTACTGTCGGTACTATTGTACCCGTTGCTTGTGCTACTGTTGCCACTACCGCTACCACTGCTACTAATGCTACCGCGGCTACTACCGCTACCGCTGTTGTTGCTACTTTGATTGTTGTTGCAACTACTACTGCTGCTACTGGCGCTACTGTTGTGGCTGCTGATACTGCTATTTCTGCTGCTATCGCTACTGCTGTTGCTACTGCTGCTGCTGCAGCCGTTGCCACTGCCGCCGCCACTGCTGCCGCTGCTACTATGGTCTTGTTTTTTTGTGTTTTGTTGTGTTTTTTTTTCTTGGTTTTCTCTTTCTTTCTTTGTTTGGACACTCAGCTGACAGCCTGTGGGCTGAGCGGGGACGGTGGCGGGGTTGCCACTGCTGCTGCGTAGTGACCGCTGTGGCCGCCGGCGCTACGGTCGCAGGTGCTGCGGCCACTGCTATTGCGATTGCAGATGCGGTCACAGCCGCGACTGCTGTTGCGCAGACGCAGCCGCGGCTGTCGTTGCTGAGGTTGCGACGTATGGGGCAGCTGTAGCCGCTGCCGCTGCTACCGCTGCTGTCACCTCTATGGCCTTTGTAGCTATGGCCGTGTTCGCAGCAGCTGCTTTGTCTGCTACTGCTGCCACTGCCCCCCCTATCACTGCGGCTGTGGTTGCCCTTGCTACTGTGGCAGCTGCCGCCACTGCTGCCGCCGCAGCTGCCGCCACTGCTGCTGCCGTCGCTGCTACCGCCGCTGTTGCTCCCGTTCCATCGATGATGCTGCTATGGCAGCTACTCCTACTGTCGCGGCCATTACTACCACTGCTTCTGCTGCTGCTGCTACTACTATGGATTACTCACTCCTCTGGTTGTCGTTGCCACGTGCATCGTCGTTAGCAGGTTGCCTGAAGTCGCTGCGTTGGCCGCTAACCTCCATGCATCACACGTGGGGTCAAAGCAGCATTTCCCCTGGTCCAGTGGCCGTGGGAAAAACTCTGATGCTGCCACCAGGCAGGTCACTGCTGCCGGAAAAAAATCCGGCAACATTTCCCTTGCACCGGTGCGTATGGGAGGTATGCCGGCGTAGTCAGGAACATGTATGCCACTATTGCTGCTGCTTCGATTGCTGCGCTACGGTTCTGATACCAGGAAAGGAACTAGCTAGTGTGCAGGTTGGGACAGTGGCGTTGTTGATGCAGCGTGCGGGAACCCATGCTCGTTGCTTTGTCTGCCCCCTTAGTCTACTACACTAGAGTCTAAGTCTGAGAGCTGTCGTTTGTTACTCAAAACTGCGCGCGCCAAAGTTAGCGCCAGAAAGCAGCTAAAATGAAGTAATGACTAACTAGGAATGAAGAATGAGCAACTAACTGAGACCCCTCTCAGTTCTAGCCTCACCTCAGCTCTGTGAGGCTTGTCACTCAGAAAACCAGCTAACCAGGAAAATCCTAGCATTATCCTGTCTGGCAGAATTTCCTAGGCGAGCCCAAAACCCGGCTGTTGTCCGTTTTGCCTGAAAACTGGACCATACCAAAATAGCCACGCTGCGAACGCAGTCGTTCAGTCAAAATCAGCAAGAAGAATACATACAAGGAGTTACGGCTGCCTGAACTCAGGCACCGACTACACTACTCTATAGAGCCAACTACCACTACTGATGACATGACAGCCAAGGGTAGCTGCTGATGGAGCTGGTTGTGCGAGGGAACAATATCAGGAGCACGAGGAGAATGAGCACCACATGCTTGGTTTCATGGCGACACGTCCACTCCAGTGAGGAGCGCCCCGTTGGCTTGAGCATCCATCTAGTCAGTTGTCTGCACGAGCATGTTCACCAGCCGAGAGGTCATAGTATGAGTCAGTGAGGCAGTGCACAGATAAAACAACAACAGTGTTGTCTTTGCAAGAAGGTACAGAACGACTAGCTCCATGCAACAGACCCACATACGGTGGGTTCGCATCACCAAGACATGACATACAAGGGAAAAATGCAATTTGGCAAGAGTGGCCAATCCACCAAGAAAATTCCAGCATCACCACACAAGCCGATCAGGCTGCCGGGATGTAGCACTTGCGTCACACTGGCCATGTCGTAGGTGCTGAAGATGTCTCGGGACTGTCACCAAGTCGTCCTGATCTCCAGTATTTCTGCTCCATACCAAGAGTACGGGGTATACGGGTAATCACAATGGTCGTTGCTTGTTACGCGTTGAAGACACACAAACCAACATTCCCCCTGGCTGAAGTAGCCGTCACCACAAGGATGATTGAGTGAAGGTAGGAAAAGACCACTCGCAAAACCACCCAGCGAGAACCAATCAAGCATACTTATGCAGGTGCCTCCCCCTCCTCGCAGAGGGGCTACGCGTACTGTCAGTAATCAACACCAACCACATTACAAGGTCTCCTTGTGACAGTGGTGCAACCCACCAAGTGCCCGGGTATCGACTATGCAAGAAGTCAATCACATCCCCATATGCAAAATACCATGCAAGGGGAACAGAGTAACAAGGTATCCTTGTGATCCCGAAACATGTCTCCGGGTGTTTGGGTCTCGACCAAACCTGCTCGCATGCATGGAGCATACATAACACATGGAGGCAACAGGTCTCCACATCACACCGGTACAACTCACTAGGTGGGCGGGTCTGGACTAGCATGACCTCGACCAGAGCATCCTGCCAGACCCAAACTCACCATGTTGTCCTCATAAGGATGTCAGGCCAAAGCCCACACATCAACAATCCCCCTGGGCTGCAGAGCTTGACACCGCGACAACACCGATGGTGGTTTCAAGGTGTTGGATTTCTTTTTCACACTGGTACAACCCACAAAATGTGTGGGTCTCAATCATAAGCACCTCGACCCATGACAAATGCATACCAACACTCCCCTTGTGAGGCACAGGCTGGAAGCATGAGCAAGGGTGATAGATGCGCCCAACACAATCCCTGAGGAGGGAGCACGGCTCCCCCATGCCCACTCATCCCTGCACAACAATAGCAAGGGTGACGACGATACTGGTAGGATGCGCTCGCATGTAGCCTCACCCTGTAGTGCCGTCGTCGCTGTTGTCGTCATCGTCGTTACTGTCGACGTCGTCGCTATCGCCGTCATTGCTGTCGTCGTCGTGGTCACTACTATCATCAACTGTTGCTGGAGCTAGTGCAACACTGAGAGCCCCCTCCAAAATAATCACCTACAGTATGGCCCCAAGCACATCCGGCAACCCAGCGGCGTTCCGCCGGCACAACGCCGACCACCACTGTAACGCCATTCCCCGGAGTTGCGTAGGTGCATACTCCAGTCTCGTGGCATCTTCTCCCACGGGAGCGCCCAACGCCGTGAAGTACGAGTTCACCGTGAAGAGCCACTCACGCACACTGTCCTTGCCGGTGTAGAACTCCGGCTCCTTCGGCTTGGGCCGCCGAAAGGCAGATGCGGATGCCAATGCAACACCCCCCAACGCACTGCTCCCTTGGCCGACATACCTCGCCTCAACCTCCGCACGCAGCTGTTGGTTCTCTTGACGCAACTCGTCAAGAGCACGCCGGATCTCCTCCATGAGGTAGGCCTGGTTGTATGCCGCTGCCGCCATGGTTCCGGTTGTGACGAAAAAATTCTGGCCAAACGCAGTTGTGGCAGATCTGCTACCTCCCTTGGGTCCGCGCAAAGCCGAGCGAACGTCCACGCGCTCTGATACCAAATGTGAACCGAGGGGCGCCCAACGTGACGGTCACACTCCGAGCCCTTGGGATAAACCTCCCACCCTCGACCCCTTGGTGTGTGGGCCAACCCTTGAGATGTCGCACAACCCTCTCCTAGCAGCAAGACCGCTGCTAGTGACCGAGGTTCCCGCCGTGCGACTCTGCCGGCGGCGTTTGCACCAAGGTGCGCTGCGGAAGACTTGAAGGATCGAATGGACGTGTGCGAGGAAATACTTGGAACACAAGGAGAGTTGGGCAAGGAATGAATCCTTTAGACTTGATGGATCAGTACAAGGCAATGTACAGAGTCTCTGGGTAAGATTGGCATGCCTAGAACAACCCCTAGGCTTCCTTATGTACCAGTCCCTATGAGCCAGCCGAAAGCTCCTCGACACTCCAAAGTCCTCTACCGAGGCGCATTCATGCAAATAACACATGCATCATGTAGTGCGCGCCACGAGCTTTCTAACGCACCAAAGAACGCCTCAATCCGTGAAGAAACGGCTAAGTTATGGCCGTTTGAGTGCTCTACGTGTGACGGCCGCTGGCAGCACCGCCAGCGGGGGTCACAGCCGCCCGAAGCGCCCTTGCTCGCGAATGCAGCTCCAACCGCCATCCCGAAGCGCCCATGGACCCCAATGAACCTTGCCTCATTGGCTAAGTGTCCATCCAGGGACGCTTCGGCTGCAGTGGGCGAGAAAGTCGCTCCGCCGTTCTCGGGGTCGAACCGGTACGTCTCCTGTTTTCTGGAGGTGCGCCTCCCACCTTTGCACGGCCGTATCTTTCTCGTCCCTGCACCGAATGACCCGGTTCTTGGGTCCATTTTGTACGGTTTTGCACGTAGAATAGAACGGGAGCATCAAAACATGCATCTGACTTAATCATGATAACGTAATCACCGCCTCGACTGGCGGCTCCCATAATTCACCCACCCCTCCGAGGGCGCACCATCCCGGTGCGCTGCTGGTACGCTCGGAGGACCGTGTTGACAGCACTGCCCCTTTGGAAATCGGCTTCGGGGATCCAGCAGTTGTGTTCAGGCCCATAGCCGAGCCATTGCACCAGGTACTGCCACCCATTACCGCGCCGACGGTGCCCGAGAATCTTCTCCACCACATACTCCTCTTCACCCTCCACCAAGACCGGTGGAGGACGAGCCTGTCCCAGCGCCGCAAACTGTGCATCCGGCTCCTTGTAGGCCTTGAGAAGAGAAGCGTGGAACACGGGATGGATCCCATAGTGGTCCGGCAGCTCCAACTCGTAGCTCACCGCGGACCGCTTCTCCTTGATCGGAAAAGGACCCACCCACCGAGGCTTGAGCTTGTCGCTGCCCACCCCCGCCAGATGCAGGTTCCGCGAGCTCAGCAACACCTGTTGTCCCATCAATAACTCCTCGGCTGTCCGGTGCTTGTCCGCTTGTCGCTTCATCTGCTGCTGTGCCTTGTGTAGCGCCTCGCGTACACCACGCCACACCTCTGTGAAGTCACTCGTAAACTGCTGCACCGCGGGTAGGTTCGACCCCGTTGCCATGTCTGAGGGACATGCAGGCTGCACCCCATACACTACCTCAAAGGGAGACCGCCCCGTAGAGGCATGCACTGCTGAATTGTAGGCAAACTCGGCCACCGGGAGCTTGCATTCCCATCCCTCGCCATCCGGCTCCAAGATCCCCCGTAGTAGCTGCTCCATGGTCTGATTGGTGCACTCAGTTTGGCCAACCGTTTGGGGATGGTAGGCCGATGAAAGAGCCACACGGGTGCCCATCTTCTTGAAGAGTTCCTCCCAAAACCGGGAGGTGAAGCGCGGATCACGGTCCGAGATCATGCACTTCGGTACCCCGTGAAGTTTGATGACATGTTGCAATAGGAGTTGAGCCGTTTCTTCTGCCGTGACCTTCTCCGCACATGGGATAAAGTGCGCCATCTTGCTGAACCGGTCCACCACCACCAGCACCATGGTGTTGCCCGTTGTGCCCCGTGGAAGACCCCCCACAAAGTCCAGTGAGATGTCCGTCCACGGGCGTTCCGGCACCGGTAGCGGCTGTAGCTCTCCTGGCGCCCGTGCCCTCCGTGACTTGATTCTTTGGCACGTGTCAAACTGCTCACGTACTCCTTGCAATCTGCTCCCATCGTCGCCCACCAATATTGGCGTGCAAGCGTCTTGAAGGTCTTGTCGTGGCCAAAATGACCTCTATAATGCGAGTCGTGTGCCTCCTCCAGCAACGCCTGTCGCAAAGACGCACTCTGCGGCACCACAATCTGGTTCCCCTTCTCACGCCGCCAATACTGGCCGTCCCACTTGCACCCCTTCACCGTACTTTCGGTAAAGTCCTTGTCCTCCGCATACCCGTGTGCAAACAGACTGCGGATGATTGGAGATCCCGCCAGCACCGTGATCACATGCACGCCCAAGTCCGGGCGACGCGAAAGCGGGTCCGCTGGGTTGATCCTTCCTGGTTTGTACTGGATCTCGTAGTCGAAGCCGCCCTCCAGCAGCTCCATCCACCGTGCTTGACGACGACTCAGGTTTGGCTGCGACTTGAGGTACTTGAGCGCGTAGTGGTCCGTGTGTACCACACACCGCCGCGCCTCAAGGTAGCACCTCCATTGCTTGAAGGCCTGG
>SZWC01037826.1:0-14395 GCA_023375785.1 Penium margaritaceum
GAGAGAGAGAGAGAGAGAGAGAGAGAGAGAGAGAGCGAGAGCGAGAGAGAGAGAGGTAGAGCATGAAATCAAATGCCTACAAGAAGGAAGTCGTCATGGATAGGGTTGGATGCAACTTAGGAGAAGATGAATGTATTAGGAAGCAAGTAACGGAGCGAGGGGGTAGATCTAGTGAGAGCTCCCCCACGATTGGGTGAGCTGCAAGCTCACTTGCAATCATGGGCTTGCCCACTCGTTTCCTACTCGAGCCCAACCCTCGAGTTGTATTTTTCTCACATGTTAGCAAAATGCAGTCTAGGGAGTCGAACTTGGGCTAGCTAGCAAAAACTAAGTAAGCCCCTCCCCAAAAAATCACGAGACCACAAGTTGTAAGAAGGCATATTGTGTGCAAGAATAAACCTTCCTGAATTCCATGCCGCTAAGCTATGCATCACCCTACACTCCTTTGCCTTCCCACATGTTGACTCCTTGTGTTCATGGAGAGGGTCTTTCCGGGCACCGTCGAGCCAGTCACTTATAGAAGGTGATATGTGTACAGTGAGCCCAGAGGTCATCGTGTGTACAAAACTGACACACCAAAAACAGGTGCGCGTACAAAAACAAGACCCTCAACCCTGAATGTGATTCTTATGTGGGTTCAAAAGTAGTTTTGTTTCTAGAAGAGGTAGGGTTTGCTTGCCCATGAAAAAAGGGGGTCGTCACATAATGGCGAACTCGCGAGGGAGCAAGATTCCCGACCAAAGAAATTCCCCTCGATTGAGGGCAGTCACATGACCTCCCTCGCCATGCTCAGTCAGCAACACACGTCGTGCGGGATACCTCCCTCGATTGTCACATGACCCTCCTCACCATGACCCTCTTCGCACGTCACACTACCCTCCTCACCATGCTCGGTCACGTGATCCTCCTCGTCAAGCTCATTCAGCAATGCACGTTGTATCCCCCTCGATTGAGGAGGATACCTCGTTTCTTTTTCTCAAGGTGTTGTATATGGCGGACATTAATTTTCCTGCTAGATATTGGCAAGGTCAACACATTGGTCACGTGGATATCTTGGGCTACTTTGTCCTATGTATTTCCTGATGTAGCCCCTCAGCCAGCAGCCCAAAATTCAACCCCGGATACTGAAAACAACCAGTCAAAAATCCCCCCACACGTTATCTCCAAGTTTAGGTAACACTACCGTATGTGCTCCGATGTTCTATATCATCCCCGTCCTTTCAACCCAACTAAAGTGTAGGCTAACTTAACAACCGAACACTCGTCAAGGTTGCACCCGTAACACATTGTTATGTTATGCCGAGCAGATTGTGGAAAATGAACATGAACTTGTAGAGCAAAAGACATTCAGTAACTTCAGGAGAGTTTTTCATTTTCAATAAACATTTATCTTACTCTTACAACAAGTGTTGGAACTTTTAAGTGTTTATACACAAGAGTGCATACAAGAGTGAGGCATACGTAAGGTCCTACATGCTTGAGCCAAATGGCGTGTTCAACGTCATGTCATGAGAGGCTACATTACGAAACACCATCAAGAAGTTGAGGTTCATTTCCATAAGATCGAGCACATCTTCATAAGCACATCTTGAGCGATTTCGGGAAGTCGAAGGAGAAGTGTCAAAAGATTCGTCATACACCTATTACTACTTCTGGAAGGTGGTTCAACGTGAGGCAATAGAGGAAACCGATAAGCAACGTTATGTATGAGAGGGCAAGTTGCATAGAAGAAAACATGAGGGACCAAATATGAAAGGTGGGGAGACGGCAAAGATTTGCTTTGAAACGTAGAAGTTACAACAAACACACAAGTCTATAGATGTAGTCTCACCCACATTGTAGCGCGAGGTGTGCCACGTGGCTCGAACGTGGGTCCTGGCCTGTGGGCAATGGATGGGATGAGATGAGGGTCGGAGACCCTCAACTACCGCGGTTTTGGCCCAGTGGGCCAAGCTTCCCATCCGTTTGCTACAGTTGGTATCAGAGCGCCGGGGTTCGACACCAATTGTGGACACCGAGGGCGGGTCCGTTCTTGTGTGGGAGGAATGTAGCGCGAAGTGTGCCACGTGGCTCGAACATGGGTCCTGGCCTGTGGGCAACGGATGGGATGAGTTGAGGGTCGGAGACCCTCAACTATCGGGGTTTTGGCCCAGTTGGCCAAGCTTCCCATCCGTTTGTTACACACATGCGTGCAACGAAACGCACGAGTCCAAGCAACCAGTCAGAATATAGATTAACCCGGTTACAAGCTCAAAAACGAAAGAAGGGAGAGCTTGACAAACAAATGGGCTCCTCCGTTGTCCGAATGAAAAACGGAAAGAAGCGTTAGGTATAGAAAGATAATTAGTGCGCAACTGGATCATGAACAAGCATGGATAACGCCAAGGGGAAAATGGACCTTGGAGGTGAACATGGAGAAAGCACACGAGGGCGCATTGGATGGTGCTGGTGTTGTTAAAGTAGCCACCGAGTGTCTTGGCATACCACTGAGCCATGTCAAACATATCCAAGTGCTATTGTGACTGACACACCAACTTTCCCCCATAACCCGCAAACGCCATTCACCACAAGCGAGCAAGGGTCATAAAATGATGACAACGATAACGCACTGCAAGGGGCATGAGACAAAGCCCCAAAAAAGTTGTGGATTAAGAGAGGAAGCTGCAAAAGCACCATATGAATAACGTAGGATCAGAAGCAGTTGCAAGAAGCCCAACATTGACCACTACAAACTTGAGCTTGCAGTTGCATAGCCCTTTTGTGAGGAATTCTACATGCTGTTTCCACATGTCAAAAGCCACAACAGAGAAACTGACACGTGAAACATGGTTGCGCATAAAGTGATGCTCAATGTTGATGTTCGTGTGTGACACATGCCATCATGCTCTTTTACAAGGTGCGTGCTCTTATTGTCGCAACAAATGGCGATGTAGTGGATGCGCTAGCATAGCTATTAGATACGATGGCACAACCAGACGCTCTCACAAACCCCAGGCCCCAGTGCAACTTACTCAGCCTGAGTTAAGCTCCACGCTACACAATCCTACTTGTTACTCATCCACAGGAGGGTTGTGCCTCTGACAAGGAAGGTGTAGTTGGACTGGCTATGCAAATCACAATCGTGGGCCTAATCGTTGTCAATGTATCCGTCAACAATCATAGACGGTTGTGCATGAAAGCACAAGCTCAAGCGTGGGGTAGACACCACATACCATAGAATGTGAAGGGCAGCCTCCAAATGGAGCAAGCACGGATATTGTGATAACAGCAGCAATAATTTCACACCAAATGCAGCATCGGCATGCATCATGGTACCAAAGAACATCAGGGTGCCAATGACTTGGAGGTACCTCGTGACATCTACAGGCGCCCCTCGACAACTTCGGTCTGTTGACATGAGAAACCTCTATCCAATAGGCGTCATAGGCATGGATGTGCATGGGGTTATGGCCAACACATCAGTAAAACACTCCTCCACCGTCCTGACATAACCAGCCTGATGTACATGTAGTGTGTGATTCTTGCAATCACGTTCAATTTCCATTCCCATGAAGACACAAGCCGGCCCAAGATCCTTCACATTATACACAAACTAGAGGAGATCCTTCACACCGTGGATAGCCTGAGGGTTGGGGACGAAATCAGAAGGTTGTCTATGTAGACCAAGATATCGAGGAAGGGTGTAGAGGAAGCACTCAAGAACAGAACTAGGTCAACTATGTTGTGGTGATGCACTCCACGCTCCAAGGTAGCGGAGATATCAAGGTTCCAAAATCGTGGAGATTGCATCGGCCCATACAAGGCCTTTCAGCGATGTCAGACATTGTCTATGCTATCCTGAATCCGTGGAAGTTGGATGAGATTGATCTCTTCCTCAAGATTGTCGTGCAAGAAGGCATTGTTCATGTCAATCTGATTGAGCTTCCAATCATGATGTGCCTCCTGATTTCACCGTGTTGTTATTCCAACTCGGACAAAGGTGGCATCAAAGTCCACACCAGGCACTTGGGAAAAGCCCTTGGCCATGAGATGGGCCTTGTATTGTTCCACTGAACCATTGGACCTCTCTTGCCCTAAAAAAACCTCATGAGCTCATGTGGCCTTACGACCAGGTGGGAGCTTTACCTTCTCATGAACCCCATGCTCCCTGATGGCAGCGAGTTCTTTGCGCATAGATTTCTCCCACATGGCTGCATTGGTAGCAAAGTGTGCTTGTTGCACTGTGTTCAGTTCAGGCACACGTGCCGTGGTGCCACTTACAACAGGCGCACAAGCAAATGAGGAGTAGAGTCCAAGTAGACCTAGCTATTGCAATGGCTTGGTGGAACTCATCAACAATGAGAGAATATCCAAGCGTGGTGTTCGGTTATACCAAAACTGTTGCCAAGCCAAGAGCATGAAGACCACAGTCAGGAGTAGGCTGCATGGGGTCAATGACACCATCGTGAACTAGATGGACTGACGGTACGGACCCAGAGTGGATTGCCGAGGCTGGACGACTCGCAGGATGGGCATAGTGAGGTACAGACTACAACGGTCTTAGACGAGCACATGGCACACAAACAAACGATGACAAGATGGGGGGCTGCGAGGGCGCGACTGGGTTTGCTTCCAATGTAACCACAATCGATGATGTAGGCAATGACGCAAATGCAGCATGGGATGATACAGGTGATGGCATGAGCGCAATAGGAGAGGATGGAGGTGACAATGCAGACGTGACAAGAGAGTACGTAGGCGACGACACTGACACAATAGGAGATGAAGAATGTGATTGACACAAACAGTACTTGAGATGATGCAGGTAAGGCTGCACACGGATCCTGGGATCCGTGGTAACTTTCCACGGATATCCGATCCAGAACCGGATCCGCGAATCCCGATCTTGGTTCCTGGATCCGCTTTGTATTCAGGGATCCTAACCGGATCCTGAGTGGGGGGGGGGAGGGGGAGAAAAAAACTGCGAGAGGTCCTGCTCAAATCTGTCGCGGATCCGAGAAACTCGCACATTGAAATTCAAACAGTCATGCCCGCGTGCCGTGCTTGACATCTGCACTTGAGCAAAGCATGACCGTGTGCCGGACATGGACCACCAGAACTGCGGGCGCAAAGTTCTGGTAGTCCACATTGCACGCACGGGGCCCATCCTCAATGGTCATTTCCTGACAGGCCAGACAATCCAACGGCGTGGGTCAATTATGTCAGAAATCAGGTACTCCCAGACAAGCGTGCTGCGAGGACTCCTCCCCGGGAGGAGTCATTTGTGCTGCAGGCACGCGCGACTCCTCTCAGGGAGGAGTCGAGCGTGCCCTATGGAGAAGTTTGTGTTGTCCTTGTAGATCAGGGTGGATCCAGTATAGGGGAACTGTGGATACAAGTCCCGGATCCGTGAATCCATGGATCCGCGAATCTATGGATCCGGAACCCCGGTTCCAGATCCAGGTCCAGGATCCGTCCCATGGATCCGGATCCACCTCAAGATCCACGGATAGGATCCGTGTGCAGCCTTCGATGCAGGCGTCAACAAAGGTGCAAGAAGAGATGATGTAGACAATGAGAGAGACGCAAGAGCAGATGACACATGTGAAGACACATATGCGACAGGTTTTGGCTTAGGTAATGACGTCAGTGCGGGGTACAAAGCATATCCACTAACAAAAGACACTCCATAGACATCACCTCTCCCTCAGCAAGAGAAGGGTGTAAAAGAAGGGATAGAACTAGCAATGTCGGTAGAGAAGGTTCTCTCAAAAAAGAGAACAAGCCAAGGAAAGGATAAGGACGACGTTAAAGACAAAGCTCACCATTACATTGGTCCTTAGGGAGCCAAATGCAGGTGATGTTATCCCACACACAATCAAGGCAAAGGTAAGCACGACGACCATACCATCACTTGAATCGTATGACATGACGAGGGAGCGGACCATGATGAACATGGTTCCAAACAGCTCACAGAGGCTAGAATCGACAAGAAGGGTGTGAACATTGTGTGCAAGAATGCAGTTCTAACATTTGGAAACTCTTTAATGTTGTGGTGTATGTGGAGCATACAACTCCACATGTACCCCTTGAGACTAGAGGAAATGGGTTATGGGACCCACAAACTCCCCATCATGATTAGAGCATAACGCTACTAGCATACGTTGGCAACCCCGCTCAGCGTGGACAAGCCAATACTAGATCGTGGACCCGACATTGCTTTTCTCGAAAAGGGGAAAGAACTAACAAAACCGAGGGAATTGATCTGTAAGACACAAGACGAACCAACCAACACCTCCCAGAAATTCCTCAGGGAGAGGGCTCATCACATCCGCATGGACAAGGGCAAGGGGATGCAGCATGTGGGAGACAGATGATGGAAAGGAATGGCGATAAATTTGGCCTTGTGCGCAATCAAGGCATTTTATAGTGCAGGGCAGGGGAAACATGACTCGGTCAAGACCAACAGCAGGCTGATGACGTAGGAGGCTATGGATGGTGGCACTATGCACGCGATACAAGCAACAATGGAGAAAGAATGTGTGCATAGGGAAAAGCATGAGGACCAATATGCACATGCTCTTTGGCAGTGGCTGTGGACAATCGTGTGTCCGTGTGTGACCTTGTGCCCTTGTAGAAGGATAAGTTGAGTACCACTGAGTGCGAGCCCATAAATCTTTGTTGTTTGGAGGTAACAAAGAACTCTCTTGGCAGCCTTCCAGAGAGCATCTGAGAACCAACCAGGAGTTACATAATGAGAGAGAACACTTACAGAGTACACTAGGTCTAGACAAGTGTAGACCATCTCATACATGAATGAGTCCACAAGTTGAAGATAGAGTTTAGAAGAGTTTCAGGTTGTTGGAACAGCAAATATTTTGAGGTTGTGGTCGACTACCATTTTAGTGCTTGTGTCGTTACATGCTTCATGTCCAAAACGAGTGAAATGGAGTTAGTGTAGGACTATTGGGAGTAAGGGTGCACACCGAATCCTGGAACCGCGATAAAAAAAATCGCAGTTCCATGATTCTTCCTGGTAACCACAATTCCGATTCTTTAATCTACGAATCGAACACGAATCATGGGTAGTCTTGGTATCGTACTAGCTGAGGAGGGGGTGGGCTGTTAATAAGGAAAACTGGCAGGTCTGGTTTGGTAGCGAGAGCTGCCAAACCAGAGCATGCACATCTATGCCATGCTGCACTCATGGAGCCAAGTTCAACAACACGCATCCAAACACTCAAACCGGCTGATTGTGCATAGTGTGCTCTGGCGCAATTAGAACAATCAAACTATGCTCAATGAGCTTATCCAACTTTGCTAGACTACATTGAGAACAATCAAACTGCTGCAGGTCACCTGAGTTTGATTGTTTGACATTCGGTCCTCTCAAAGTTTCACGTGTGTCTCATCGACCTCAATGATTCAAACAACAGCAACAAGACCAAAGACACTTGTTTGTCACTCCACCTCGCAGGTTATTCCAATGAGGAGAATCGTGCTGGCCGGCTTATCGGAAAACGGTCACGCCATGCTCATGGAGTGTTTTGAGTAACAAGACAAAACAGAAACGTGACCATGTATTGCAATACCATGAAGAATCGTGATTCTTCTGTTAGGAACCGTGATTCTGATTCCAAGGTGGTATGATTGATCCTGGATTCTGATTCTAGCCCAAGAATCATGATTCAGAATTTTCGTGCACCCTTGCTTAGGAGAGAGTGGTAGTGCACGCTTCACGATCATGTCGCACCTCCATGATAAAGCACTTCCTGAGTTCACCAAGGTCCTTCATGTGGAATTGATGCATGAACTTGTTTTGTTAGGACAGTGAGCTCGTCCAGGTTTTGGATTCCAATACCATGTCATCAACATGTGCATGAAGGTAGTAGCCTGATTTTGAATTGCAAAGGAAAAGGCTTGGGTCAGGTTGAGATGTGTAAAACCCCATGCTGATGAGGTTGTTCCCAAGTTTTGCATGCCACTCCCAATGTGACTGCTTCAGGCCATAAATAGGACGTCGAAGGCACCACACATTACTTGAAGAGGAAGGAATGCATCCTTTGGGATACTGGAGGTCGATAGTTTTGTGAAATTCCTCTGGCGGAAAGGCAATGGATAAGTCCATTGCATTCATTTCCATGTAATGTGATGCTGCAACATGGATCAGGGATCTAAATGAAGACAACATGGCTATTGGTGAAGTGTTCTACAGAAGTCGATTGGCAGTTTTTCAAGGCTTACATGGGCAACATAACATACCTTGAAATTGACTGGTTCATCTAGAAACTTCCTTACACAGAAGAGCCACCTTCCTTTAACAACGTTTCCTATCGATGGTCAGGTTTCCTCTATGTAGGTATTGGTCGCATGGATTGAACAAAACTCGCTCTCGATGGCTTTTTTCTACTCAGGTACATGAGGGCAGGCCATTGCTTCTTCAAATGTGGTAGGCACCAGAATTTGTCGCTATTTTTTAACTGTGGTGCTGAGAAGAAGTTATGGCTTCTTCAAATGTGGTCAAACAGTGAGCACACAGGAAGCAAGGGACGTTGTTGTGCGTGAGGTCCGACGCAAAAGGACCCATGGCAAGCCAACAAGGAGTGACCGAAACATGCAGAGGCTTGGTTTGCCCAGGTGATGAAGGTTGTAGAGCATCAGCTTTCTAGTAAAGAGAGATGGTAGTGCCAAACCGAGAAGTGGTCATCAACACTCGTAAGGTAGTAGGGGCGGCTGGTGCAAACCACGGGATGAATGAGACCAAAACGTTTAAGGTGGACGATGTCAAGGGGACAATCGACACATAAGAGCTTGGGTGGATGAGAAGTGGCACAAAGTTTTCCTTGAATACAAGCAACACATGAAGGTGCAGCGACTGGTGCGAGAGGAGGGAGCTTGGGAAGACCAAGAACCATGGTGCTACTCTACAATTTCTGCAAGGCAATGAAGTTGGGATGGCAGAGGTGATGGTGATAGAGAATGAGGGGTTGGGATAGCTTCCGGCATGAACAAGACACAAGAGTGGATATTGTGAGAATTTTTAGGAAAGGAGGGAGTTTTTAAGGTAAATGAATGCGGTGGTGGTTGCTGCAAAAGGTGAAGGTGGCAAGTTGACGAACTGAGGAGGTAGAGAGATGAGTCAAGTACCAAATACAGGAAATTGCGTGTTTACCCCTTCTGGACTGAAATGAGGTTGATACAAAGAGTTGGAAGATGAAGGCCAGTAACTTGGCCATGTACAGATGCCAAATAATCAAGGGTGGCACAAGGTCAAAATTCAACGGCCATGTTTGTGGTGGCACCAGACACAGGGACAGGTGCCTCCAGTGGAATGGTAATGTCTACATCTTTCAGAGAGTAAGAGGTAGCTCCACAGTCAAGGGTCGGATTGATCAAGGGAGGAAAAGTGATGCTAGTGGAGGGGGAAGGGGAAGGGAAGGACAACGAGCAAATTTCAAAGAAATCATCATAAGAAGAGTACACCAAAAGGAAACTTTGCACTAAGAGGCATAGGAGAAGCAAAATGATTCAGAGTGGAAATGGGCAAAGCTGTTGAAACCCCATCTTCCGGTGCTCCAGGTTGGCTCGCACAGCCAGTTTGGCCGATCAGTATATTTCTTCATGAGTTGTTAGGAAAGCCACTGGTCCATTTGAAGTGATCAAAAACACCTTGGATATGGTTGCGACCCCCTATAGATTTTTCCAGCGTGAGGATCCAATAGTGGCCTGTATTGACAGGGGAAGAACTTGTTGGGTCCCCTTGTGAGATGAACATCTGTGGAATGTGGAGCGGACTGCAAGAGAGGAGTGGTAGGAATTTGAATTAGAGCAGCCAGGGTTGCCTGCTGCTGGGTCTTTTTGTTGTAATCATTTTCTGCGATAGTGAGCCTTGAAGAGATGTTATTTGTAGTGAGATCGTTCAAAGTTGCACAAGAACTTGGCATGTTGACCTAAAAACGAGCAGGTAGTCCATGGATTATGTCCGCATATGCCACAACTTCGGGCAAGTCAACGCTCATTGCTTTCAGTTCCGTGGAAATGATGGTACAAGCAGCGATGTAGCCACCCTGAGTTGGAAAAATTCATCCAAGTTGTTGATAATGACATCCAAGTAATGGAGCCGCGCAGGTCCAATTCTGTGCTCTGATGCCATGTTTGAAGTAAGAACTTCTGAATGGATTGTTGAAGAGTAAGCCCATTTGGGCTGAAATACACAATACAAGGTGAGGGCTAGGATGGCACCTCAGCACACTAGTATAATCACTGATTTTCCAACCTGAAATAATAATGCAATCCTGGTTGCTGACATGTCAATTTGCTAACATGGGTATTATCAAAGTAAAACTGTAATAACACGATCAGTTCGAGCCAAGCTGGAGTTCTCCTACTTTGAGGACAGCCCATAAAACAGCTGGACCAAATCAGAAAGTTGACGTTGGTGAGACATTCACAAATGTCAATGAGTACACTACTACATGTGTTATGCCAAGTCAAGTAGTTGACAGTGGTTGATACCATGAGCAAATGGATGTGAACAATACCTCCCTTCACAAGAAGCTTGATGAACATGTCTACATGTTACAGTCACCAAGATTTACTCACGGTATATTCTATGTCAATGTTGGTTTTTCCGCGTCTCTCATTGTACTCTGTTGTGTCCTCCCGGCTTGTGTACATCGGTGTGCAGATGAATAACGGTAAGACTTGACGCTGTTGGAGTGTCGTCCGGTGGAGCCGACGCACGCTGAGACCTACACGTAGTTCGCTGGAGCCTCCTTCCTGCGTCAACATGCTTAGCTCCATCAGTAGGCCTCCTTGGCGATCGAGCCCCTGGCTGTCACTGCCACCACAGAGGCTGTCTGCATGCATGCAACACTGGATTTGACTGTGCTATTGTGTCTGTAGCGTCATGTTGTGCCTAGGGTCCGTGTTTCATGTTGCGTGGCATTGTTTGGAACAATGGATCTTCGTAGGCACTGCCTGAGTTCGGGCAGCCATAGCTCTTCGCTACTGTTTTTCTAGTTGTTTCTGACCGCACGACTGTGTTCGCAGCGTCGGTATATGGTATGGTCCAGCTTTCAGGCAAAACGGACGACGCCCGGGTTTTGGGCTGTCGGCCGTCTCGCAGGGCTCACCGAGAAAACCTAGCCTGCCAAAAAATAGGTCTAGGAATGTTTTCTGATTTGCTGGTTAGCTGAGTAACAAGAGCTATAGAGCTTGGGGGGAGCTATGACTTGGAGGGGTCTCCCATTGTTGTTCATTCTTCATTCCTAATTAGTCACTTTCAGTTTTCAGCTGCTTTCTGGCGCTAACACTGGCGCGCGCATTTCTGAGTAACAAACCTAGAGCATCCAAACTTAGACTCTAGAGCAGGGGGCAGCAGACTTAGGCAACGAGCATGGAAACCCGCACGCTGCATGAACAACGCTACTGCCCTAACTTGCTACCTAGCTTTTCCTTCTGTCAAGAGCTTGTAGAAGGCAACAAAAGGTCAAAACATGTTTCTTTCCTACTGAAGCATTGAGATTACTTCAACTTCTAGGTAGGGGGTTTCGTCAAATCACGGTGAACCTTACGGTGTTCTTTTTGTCAAGTAACACGGTCCTTTGTGGTCATTCTTGTCTACTTTGCCATCCTTATCATCGCCCCACCCAGTGTTGTGCTTTGTGCCGTTCCTGTACAGTTTACTGTGACCACTCGACCGTGTCCATCCTCGTGCAGATCCCTGAGGCAGGCGGCCCTGGTGACACCGGCGCGACGACAGGCGGCGGACTACCCTTCTGGAGCTGACCGACCACTGTTCCAGAGCCCCAGATGTCACCGGGACTCCTTGCTGTGCCTTCTACGTCTTGCAGGCGCCTTTCAGCAGACTGGGCATGAGGCCCATTTGCATGTTTTTGCATTGTATACTCGCTTTCAGTCAATGGATGCATCCATGTGACCAGTCGCTGCGTTTGTCTTTTGATTCTGCACGTCTAGGTTCAGACGGCGTATGATTCTGACATGTGTGCACAGAATTACGGCCAAAACAGTGGTTTTGGGCCGGTTTTAGGACAGCTCTTGGACTGCCGCGTGCGACACCCGCCGTGCACCGCGGCAGGTATTTATGCCCTGGACCTGTCAGTTGTCATTTCTCTCTGCATATGCTATATTGAAGCATTCTGAAACTTTGACTTGTGTCTCCTAGCCAAACCCTTGCCGTTGTGTGTACGACATGTGACTGTCGTCACCGTCTGACCAGGCACTGACGCCCGGTCAGTGGCCGTGTTGCTAGGAAGCTTCTACGCACTTTCTCATGGTATCAGAGCAGTGAGACACTTCTCACTGAGCTACGCAGCAGAGACGCAGCAGAGCAGCAGCAGTGAGAGTCACCGCTGCAGCAGACCTTCTGGGACCTGTTGGAGACGGCCAGTCGCCGTCCGCGTACTCCACCCACCACGTGAGATCGCAGCTGCTGAGGCAGCAGCAACGGCCCGTACCGCCACGCAGAGGTGTGTGGCGACTGCGGTGCGTGCAGCCGCCACTTCCCCCACAGCCGCAGCAGCAGAGCAACAGCAGCAGAGGCAGCTGCGGCAGCAGCGCAGCAGTAGCGCAGCAGCAGCGGCCGCCACAGCAGCGTGGCAGCAGCGGCGGCAGCAGCAGCGCACCAGCGGCGTCGGCAGCAGCAGCGCAGCAGCGGCAGCGACACAGCAGCAGCAGCGGCAGTCGTGGCGGCAGCAGCAGCGCAGCAGTGGCAGCAGCAGCAGCGCGCGGCGGCGGCAGCCAGCAGCAGCGCGCGGTTGCGGCAGCCAGCAGCAGCTGCAGCGCGCAGCAGAAGCGCCGTGCGCAGCAGCAGCCGCCGAGCGCAGCAGCAGCAGCAGCAGTGCAGCCGCTGCTGCCATCGCTGCACACGCAGCTACGCAGCTGCTGCTGCAGCTGACAGCACAGCTGTAGAAGCAGCTGGGCGGAAACTGCTGCGCAGCTTCCGCGGAGCTGCCGCGTGCCAACGCGCAGCGGCAGAACAGTGACAAGAAAAAAAGGGGGGGGACGAGCTGACGTCAACATTGTTGGTTGCTGACGTCATCAGGTCGTGCTGACGTCAGCAACCACTTGCTGACGTCAGCACTACACTTAGCCAAATTTTCAACCAAAAATTCAAAAGTTGCCAGCGTTTCAACTCCCCGAGAAACACAGACGGTTTTTTCATCCGGCAAACTTGACCTGTCGTCCCATAGTGAGCGACCACATGAGTTCGCCCGACGACAAGGACAAGGGACCAGGTGATCCCTCCTCCTCTTCTTCAGGGGTATTGAGCCCTCGCTCGCAGGCCATTGAGGACCTGCGCAGCCAGCAGGAGGAGATGCGTCGTCTGTAGCGAGAGCAGACTGACGCGATCCGCACGCTAACGGAGCTCCTGCGCGATCAGTCCACGGCTCCTCCGCGGATTTCTGAGGGAGCTGCCGGCGTTGCGGCCTCCACCCAGCACTCGGCTCAGGTGCCCGTGACAGGTGCCCTGCCTGCTTCACCTCCTGGTGTGGTTTCCCCACCACCTGCGGACCTCCTTGATGACGAGCCATTCATGCCAGGCTTCGAGGATGACTCGCAGGAGCGGGAGATTTGTCTTCTACAGGAGCGCCTCCGTTAGCTACAGACGGGTATCCGACCTCCACCCGTGTCCCCGATACGACCGTCACCTGACTTCCTTGGTGATCACCCCCTTCCAGGAATTCTTCCCGTCTCTCGCCCTCCTCAGCCTGCGGCTGCTCTCCCCACGGAGCGGCAGCCAAAGGACTTTGAGGCACCACCTCCATGGTACATCACTGAGGATGGATTTGACTGCAGGGAGATCCTGTTTCAGGTGTGGGCCACTTCTGAGGGACTGTGGCCTTACTACCATAGCCCATACCAGTCTACAGATCCAGCATAGTTGCTGACAGCAGCCCGGGCCATGCGAGGGCTTCTCTACGCCATGCCACGCGAGACTATCGTTGACTTCCGTCCCTTCCTCGGCGAGGCTGGCACAAGCACCGGAGCTGATCCTCGTGGAGGCTGGGATCTGGCGTTGTCCCTACTGGCCGCAGAGACGCATGCCACGCGTGCGTCACACATTCGTGCTTTCCACTCTCTCTGTCAGGGACCAGCGGAGCTTGTAGCGGATTATTGGCAACGTGCCATGCGTATCTACACGCGTCTGGGGACCTCAGGGGGCACACAGCTGTGGGCACTTCGGACGATCATGCTCGGAGTTTGCCTGGAGTACACCGACATATTCACACGGTACAGCGTCGCTGCTCTCGAGCCTTTCTCAGCCCACCCTGCAGCTGCTCCCTTGGGCCCATCAGCTTTTCCTCCAGGTGACGTCGGCCCGCGAGGCAGCAGTAGCACATCAGGAGACTTCCCTCGCTGTAGCAGTCCTCGCCTCACCACCATCTTCCCT